>JAZHYW010011719.1:0-108192 GCA_037355805.1 Ixodes ricinus
GGTTGCGGGGAAACTGAATTGGTGCATCAGCTACGTGACGAAACTTTTCCGCTAAATATGGCGGAAATGTAAATTTTCCGCTAAACGTAGCGGGGAACCTGAAAACACGGACAGGAAATATGATACCCATATAACTGAAAATCGCGAGTAGTAGCGTAATATTGCTATTGCATCAAACCCTTGTTGGCACTCATAGGATTCTCGCTTGGGCATCATTAGATATTCCATCTCCACAGCGTTGCCATAATTGTAACACAACATGTATTTGTTCGCTCAGGTTCATGAAAAACTGTAACGCTCGACCGCTATGCTCGACCTTCACACGTAGGTTAAAGTTATATAAAGCATATAAGCCCATAGAGTGCCTTACTAAAACAATAAAAGAATGCGGCTCACGAAGACTGTAATCTACCATTTCCAGTAAGCTTCTGCGCATGCCCACCCTCTTTCCTGGACTTGCTTTTCTCGCCATTTCCATTTTTGCGCCTATCTTTACGCGTATTTCGTATTTTTGGACGATTTGTTCTTTTTTTGGGGGTATCGATATTATGGGGCATAAAAAGCAATGAAAACTGATGTAACGGCACGATATCGTTGTGCCTTGACGAGTGGAGTCCTTCCTGTCGAGGCCTTTTCATTTGTAGTTCGCGGACGAACCGCTACACGCGCTCGTTACTCAAAAAAGGTTCATTGGCAGCAAGTGATTCCCAGCATGATACCGTACCGACCGACTTAAACAGAGAAGGCGTGTGGGAAAAGCTTACAGTTGATTTATGAAGTCGAAAATTTATATTAGCTTGGTCACGCTGGCAGACCAGAGGACACAGAGTCTCTTATTATTTTTTACCGTGAAGTGTGGTTGCGCTAGCCCCACACTCGTCAGCCCCTAATCCATCATACATAGACGGCATGTGCAACCCGCACACTCTGTGTGTATAGTATCTCAGCACATTCTGTATCCACAGTTGTGAGCATGATCAAGTTAGCGTAAATTTTGAACGAAGCTTGGCCAAGTAAAGTAGAAATTAAACTTTTAACTTTAAGGCGTTAGTAATGTTTTAGGGGCGAAGCTCCTTAGGGGCTAGCCATGTCCGTATGTCCGTCCGCCGTCCGCCGTAGGCCGGCGTCGGGTGCTCGTGCTTCTGCTCGTGAGGTCACGTGCTCACGAGCACGTGAGCCACATGCTCACGTGCTCGTGTAGGGCAAAAAAAAATTGAAAAAAAAAGATGAAAAAAAATTATGAAAAAAAGAAAAAGAAGAAAAAAAAGAGTAGGGGGTTCTTGAGATGCCATCCCATCTGTCTGCTTAAAAAAAGAAAAAGAAGAAAACCACACATTCTCCTACTGCCATGAATGAAAAGGACCGAAAAGCTCGGCATGCAGCGCCTCAGCGTCTACGTAGACAGCAAGCTGCTCCGGAGACCAGGGCGCGAGAAGCTGCTGCACAGCGTCAAAAACGCCAAGCGGACCCGGAGTTGAGAGCTCGGGAAGCGGCGGCAAAGCGTCAACGCCGACAGCAAGCAGCAATACCTATGACCAAAATCAGTATCATCAGCACCACCCGAGCTTCGCCCCAATCAACATCATTCACCACGTAGAGATGCGGTAATTTTTTTTCACCATCACACTTATAGTACAAAAATAAACACCATTAGATGGGGGAGGGGAAAGGGGAAAAGTAATCTATTTAGCCAAGTTTACAAATTCCAGCGGAACTCTCTCACAAACATGGAACGTACATTTTTTTCTTTTAATATACCATGTATCGATGTATTTCAAGAACGCTTTGTTTGTCAATAAGATCATAAATTGTTTACTGCTTTTCAATATTGCTTTTTTAAGCTGGTTAGACAAGATGATCAACTACAGCTGATTAGAAGCGGAAGTTTTAACCAAGCAGAAATGAAGTGATCTACTCTCGAGCTGAACAACTGCTCTTGGAAAGTTACACACGTGCTTGGCTTCGTTTCCCAACGTCGAACCAGCCTCTATACTCCGTTTCATCGTACGACGAACCCCAACGGTCGATCCAAGCCATTCCAGCTAATCCAACGCTGTGAACGTAGCACGTCCACTACGCGGCCCTCGCGCCGCTGCGCCCCTTCCACAGGTCATGTGACACTCACGCGGCAGTGGATTGGCTGTGATGGCTCATAGCCATCACAGCGAATGTTGTTTATGTTCAATGTTTATGTATTTTATTTATTGACAGCCCAGGTTTTATATTCAAGTGTTATGTTTTCATTTTATTGAGCGTATTGATCCATGGGCTGTACCTGCTATAATGCCGAAGTTTTTTGGTGCTGCAGGTTTTTTTCTGTAAATAAATAAAAAACAGCCAATCGAATGCCTATTCAATCCAGTTGTTGTTGCTTCTAAAGTGGAAGCCGAAACGGGTGGCTCATGAGAAAAACCACAGATGTCATAACCACTCCGGGGTCACTGACAGGGGTCAGTGACGTTTGCTGGAAACGCTTGCGGGTACTTTTTGCGCATGTTTTCAAATAATATCGATTTACGTTAATTGATATGCCTAATTTCAGTGGGATATTCAAATTCAAGCTGAAATTATTGACATAATAATGCACCAAACTAAATTTATCTGAAAAGTGGCAGTCTTCCGTACAGTAGCTGAAATTCTGAAAGGCACATGCACCCTTCGTGTGCAGCGCAAACCGTAAAATTACTAACATATGTCTGAGAAAAAGGTCATAAGACAGTTCGTTAAGTGAAAGGTCAAATATCTAAAGCAAAAAATATAATCAATACAAAATACCAACGTCATGTGACTTGACTAGAAGCGGAAGTAGAAAGGGGCAAAAGATATCAGGATAAAATTTACTTCGTTATATTTTATTTAGTACTTTCCCTGTACAGCACTGCTTAAAAATCAAGTTTCATACAAAATGCGATACTTTTTGTGCGCAAATATTTATCTTCACACGACTCTCGCCTAAAGCTCTGCACAAGTCGGTAACCTTTCATATATAATTACTAACTTTGGGGAACGGAAAGATTTTGAGTTGCAGGAGACTATCAATGAATCCACTACGCTGGAGTTCGTGTCTATGGCTATGGTTTATGTGCACTGGTGTGGAATGCTTGCCCAAATTTAATCTAAGCGCAAGACACGAAGACGATGGTAAGTCAAAGGTTTTTTGTTAAAAAATGTACTATTTCTAATGCTGTTTTGGTGGTATAAAGGTTATTCTTTTTCAAAGATGTGAACATTTCATGCAAGTTTTACTTTTTAGTCAAGATTATTGCTTTCGGTCAGGAATTCATAACAAGCCAATTAGTAAGAGCAGGAGTGCTGTAACGTTTCAGAGGTGTAGATCGGGATAAGATTAAAATTGTGTTTGTCGAATATAAAGAATCGTTAATATGTAGCGCCGTAATTTGTATTTTATAATTATAGGCAAGGAAACGGTCACTAGGTAAGACCCTTGGCAAAGAAAAATTGTTTTAAAGATATTAATTATGTATCCTACGAACCCAAGCATGCAATAAAAGTACATATATATATATTAGAAAATTCAGTATCTGTTTAAAATATGTGAAACATACACACCTAACGTACTTTTCGTATACTTCATGTTTTATCTGTTTGCCGCGCTCGTAGAACCAGTCTTGCAGCTGAGGTATACGAGTCAGAAGTATATGTCATTGTTCCATTGGTATCCTTAAAGGACACTTTTTTTCTTAGTTCATAAAAACACAAATGTAGTATATTTTAGTGAACTGCTTTCTGTCGGAGACATTGAGTGAAAAAACAAAACTGGTTTAATTTTTTGCTTGACAGGGTCGGGGCAGACAAAAAGTGGTCCCGCGTCGATTGCTCCCCATGAACAAATTTCCCCACCGTAGGGACCGGGGTTATAATCATTTTTCTAGGATTCGGGTTTTTCTGCTCACTGTCCCGTACTGCGCATATACTAACACCCCGATAATGTTATTGTGGCCACAGCAACCAGTTTGAGCGCTCGCGAAATTCTACAGTCGGTCAGTTTTGTTTTTTTAAAATTATGCTTTAACGTAAATATGTAAAGCTTACTGGAATCAAACACATGCTTTTGTTACGTTGATTAAGCTTACAAAAACACCTAATGCAGTGACGAAAGTTTATTACCGACAAAGAAATGCGCCGTAAACCGTAAATAACTTCAAATAGTCAAAATGTAATGATAATTATGGTATAAATTGGGTAGCAAACTCGCCTTGAACTATTTTCCTCTCATGTACATCTACAAGGCTGGGTTTTATAAATTCTTGATGAGAGGATTTCACCAAACGAGAAAAGCCCGTTTTCGTGTGTTTTTCAATTTTCTTTTGTTCATAACTAAGGAAATATATCAAACTTCTAGCAACCTATCATCCTATGCACCGTCATCTGGCTTATGCCAGAAAACAAGCTAGAACTGGAGTTTGTTTACATCAGTCATGTTAACAACCAAGCTGTAGAATCCTACATGTGAATGTTTACTTACCTCTCCTTCAATGATGCAGCACTCAAGGAAGACGGTTATTTCAGGCTTCAGGAATGAGCTTGCAACTAAACGTTTAATAACCTTGAATACAAAACCTTGTTTAAAACGAAGTTTTTATAGCCCCCCGTTAAAATTAAAAGAAAAAAAACGTTAAAAATAAATACATTCAACCCTGCAAAAAGCATATTGATACCGCTGGTCTTTAGGTTTGTACAATATTTTACACTATCACCTATAATTAATTTACCATTAGTGGGGAGTGATTGACAGCCGCAACAACGAGAATGATTATATTAGTCACGTGATGTAGGTCAACACTGTATAATTGGGATTGGACCTCGCAACTTTGCCATCTTTGAAGCATGATACAGTTCGCCAAATCTGAGCATTCCTCTCACAACTTGTGAATATAAGCGCCTGCCTTTCGTTGTATATTCTATCCGTTCAGCAGGTCGTGTGTGCTTTGAAACAAACTCTGAATAATGTGGAACCGTGAACAGTATTAATAAAGTGGGCTTTCAATACTTCCGACTTACCCGATTCGTCAGTATAATGCCCGGATGACTTACAAAAATTCAAGGCAATACCTTCTTGAGAAATTAAATTGACTTTTTTCAACACATTTTTGTTGGTACAATTGACTTAATACTTGTTTGAACTTGACCCAATAGAATCCTGCATGCTTCGGTGTCACTGTGCTATGGATAATTTAAACGTTTTAAAAACGCGCTTTTCTGGGGTACTTTTATCTTAAAGAAGGCACGAAGTCAACAAGGGGCCAGTTCAAGAAGTAAAAAAAAATTCAAGCAGAAATAGAATTTTTTTTGTTAAAAAAAATCGTCGTATGGTTAGCGAGGTTTTAAAGATGACGCACGAGACGTCTCAGGCTATACGCCACACTGGACAGAAAATACATCTGAAAATATTTGCACACGTTTAGACAACAGTCCAAGGCTTCTAGCTATTCATATTTCGTAACATTGCTACACTCTCAGAAATAGGGGAGTACAAGGTTACACCCTTTCCAATATGTAACACCCCAAAACTACATTTCGACGTTTTGTCCACTCAAGTCGAGCTGGCGATACCAACTTTTACGAGCGGCTTTATTGCTGTTGGATATAAGCAATAATAGCTCATGTGCGCATGAAAGACTACAAACAAAAATCACTAACATTTTTCAGCAGCGCCAAAAAAAAACTTTATTGTCTTACTGTAGCCTTTAAGGAGCTCATTAGCTATTTTATTATGTTTTATCGCTCGAGTATCAAGCCCCTCGTTAAAGTTGGTTTCGACTGCTCGATGTCGGTGGACAGAACATCGAAATATAGTTTTGGGAGACAAGAGGACAAGGGGTGTATTCCTGTACACTCCCTATTTCCGAGAGAGTATCCGGCCGAAAGCGCCTTGTGTCAGTTTGGGAATTAAATTCACAAACCTTATACATGATCTTACGAGGAACCTCAGAGTAAGTTAAGTTTGCACTAGGAGGAGTTAGCACGAGTGACCGACAGCCAAAAACGGGGAGGTTGCCGCACAGGGTGCTGATTTTTCTCGAATCCGCCGAGAGCGAGATTGGTCAAACCGTTTTCACCTTCCAATCATGGGGAGGCTTCGACAAACTGTAATTATCTTGAAAAAAAAAACTTACTAGATCAATACACTTATTTTTGATCGTTGCCCGTTCGGCGTTTCAAAAAACAGCAATGACAGTAAAGTCTGCATAAAAAAAGATACCATTCCCCTCTACGAGTAAGCAAAGGAAGATAACATATCCTCAGCATTGCAGGCAGAAGCCTGAAGCTGCGGTCACGCCCCTAATACATCATATAAAAACTCTATGCGGACATGTTCGAAGCATACGAACCAATTAAGCAAACATGTTTCGCACATGCTTGACAGGTGTCCGCAGGTAATTCGGTCATCATGTCTGCAGTGAACGCCGTGCCTTTTACATGATGTATGCGCAGGGACTGCGGCCTGAGAAAGTCCTGGGGTGTTTGGGAAACGCGCTTCGACAACAGCTGATGTCTGTCGACCTACCTCCGTGCTAACAAAGATGGCACCCGCGCCAGGCAATCTCGCTTCTGCTATATTTGCTCGACTGCAGTACACGTGTTGGCGTTTCGTAGGCTCGGCAATCGCTCGTTTGTACACATATCTTTTAAAGCTAACTGAAAATGATCACGAACTATATCAATGTATGTCTAAGTTATGTTTATTAATGATTTTCACACATAGAGAAAAAAGTCAAACCTAATGCTCAGAAACGTAGCTCTCCTCGGCGGCCATGTAATCTCAGGGACGCAATATTGCTTCTTAGTGGCAGTAATAAAACAAAAAGGGCGCAGTTAGCCGAAATCACGCTATAACTGATTCTTCCGAACCCTTTATTTTATAGTATAAAAAAAAATCAAATTTGTGGAAAGAGCGCCACCCTTTCAAGCAGAATATAAAACAAACGAACATTACTCAGCATCACGCGACTGATGCTGAGCATTACTCAGCATCAGCGAGTGACCAAATGTTGGGTGTATACTTTCCGGTGTTTATTTATGACAAAAAGCGGCGGATGTTTATCGGTGTTTACTTATTTCACCAATACCGGTGCTTTTCGGTGAATTCTCTCGTGCAGACGCTAAAAACGGTGGTTATCGGGGGAGGGGGGGGGGGGGTTGGAAATTGTGAATGTAAACTAGCGCTGAAGACGAAAAGCAGTCCAAATTTTATTTCCATCTTTTACACAACTTCTTTCACACTTGATTATAGTAGTATATGCATGAATACATTTCTATGCTCGTGTCTGTCACTGACGCCCACTCCTTCCTGTTGACGACGCGCAATTTCGAGAATGCCCGCTCAACATTTGTGGTGGACACGGGAAGTCCCACAACGTCCCACGAGGCTTGGGGCAGTACTGGCCAGCTGTGACTAGCTCGGCGGCCCAGGGAGGACCAGCTGACCTTGGAGAACAGTGGAGCAAAACTACTGTCCTCCAAGAGTCCGAGATCACGTAGGTTACAAAAGAAAGACAGGCAAAGTGCATGATTCCGGGTAAGATAATGTGTTTGATGGAAATTTGTGTAAAACCTTTTCTGTGAAAAAAGAAGAAAAAAACACACATTGCTAAAAACTAATTGTTTAGAACCGGTGTTTTTTTTTCTTTTTTTTACGATTTTTCGTCAACGGCGAGTATTTATTGGTATTTTACGGTTAAAACTGGGAAGTTTGTTGGATTTTTCGGCGAAACAAACCAGCGCTTAATCGAAAATATGAAAACGGCGTTTTTCGGTTTTAACCGATTTTGTATTTTCGACACCGGCGGATGTTTATCGGTGTTTTTCGGTTAAACTGCGTTCTTTACCGCCAAATAACTGACCTATCCGATCAAACTATTCTCCAATCTGATCTCGACCGCATCTCTACCTGGTGTAATAAATGGCTGATGACCCTTAACATTACCAAATGTAAAAGCATGACATTCTCACGCCACCCTTACCCCTCTCTATCATGTGATTACAAGATTAACAATATTTCCCTTGAGCACGTCATTTCTTACAAATACCTTGGAGTTCACATAACTAATGACTTCTCATGGCAAACCCACGTTAACTACGTTATTAATAATTCTAATCGCATCCTCGGCTACTTACGTCAAAATTTTGCTCAAGCCCCTTTTTTCTTAAGCTTCTTCTGTACCGTACACTCATCCGCCCAAAGCTCGAATATGCTTCTGCGATATGGGATCCAGCACAACGTTATCTTATTGATGCCATTGAATCTGTTCAAAATCGATCAGCCCGTTTTTTTAACTCTAATTATTACCGCCTTGCTAGCGTGTCACTAATGAAGTCTCATGCTGGTATACCTGAACTAATGATTCGAAGAAAAATTGCGCGTCTTTCTCTTTTTCATAAAATATATTTTCCATAACCCAGTGCTCAAACAGGAACTCTTTTTACAGCCTTCTTACCTTTCATCCCGGTTTGATCACCAGTACAAAGTTGCCATACCTCATTGCAGCACTAACGTATTTTTTTATTCTTTCTTGCCAAAAACTTGTTCAGAGTGGAACCACCTTCCCCACACATCGCCGCGATTGAAGATGTTTCTGCTTTCAAGGCAGCCGTAATCGATTAGTTATATAACTCTGAAATTTGTTGATTTTGCTGATTTATTTCTTTTTCTTTGCTTCGTTGTTGTTGTCTATTTTTTGTACAATGAATTGATCATTTGTACTTGGTAAACCCATTGTCCCCACCCCCTCTGTAACGCCCAATGGGCCCTGAGGGTTATGAAATAAATAAATAAATAAATAAGTAAATAAATATACAGCCTAAACATAAGTAAGAAAAGAGTAAACAAATATGTGTCACTTTAAACAGGGATAAAGTACATGGAAGTATACAACATTGTAATAAAGAAAGCAGTTTGACGACGTCCGTATAATATACTGTCGTAGAAAAATAAAAGTGCAATTATTTCGCATTTTTTTAGCTTTCTGCCACGAATGTTTTCTACTGTCACGAAACTTCTCTATCATTATTTGAAAGGAAGTTGAAGCTCGCTGCCGCTGCCCCTTAAATGACACCCGCAACGGTGATTCTGTTAACTTTTATAAAGCGTTTTTTGAATATAAATTACTCGAAAAAGTGCGCATTTGTGATTAGTGTATATTATCTGTAGTTGATGCAACTGCTAACACACAACACTTCTGAGAATAGTCGAGTCTCGGAGCAAGCGACTGCTGTAGTAAAAATTCATTCATCATTATCACAATATAGCACTTAATAAAGAAAAAACAAGAAAAAACTCGTCGCGCACCTGTACTGCTTTTTTATATATATACAGTCAAGCGTTCGTTTTCGTTTTTTATAACGCACAAGTTAATCAATATTTGTTAGTTATGTTAAACAATGTGCTGTACTAATACGCAAAGACAAGCCCGTCATCCGAAGTACATGAGAAAATAAGCGGTTGTGGTCGCACTGTGTGATCCGAGTTTTGAGCTAGCAATTTAGCCATCGATGATGCCGTGGCCCTGCATTATATGCTACCGTTTCTGCGTCATGAATAAATTCAAT
Organism: Ixodes ricinus; assembly: GCA_037355805.1. Taxonomy (NCBI): domain Eukaryota; kingdom Metazoa; phylum Arthropoda; class Arachnida; order Ixodida; family Ixodidae; genus Ixodes; species Ixodes ricinus. The sequence goes on from JAZHYW010011719.1 coordinate 9,571, forward strand.
GAAACTGCACTTGTAGCCGCATGACTAATGAAACGAATATCGCGTGTTTTAGCCGGTCTTCTTTTACGACTTTCTGGACATGCATTTTTTATTTAATTGCTTTTAGAAAACTAACCCATCTCAAATATTTCAGATTCAGTTACTCTTACCATAAACTATATTATTGTTGATAATACCCACATTACTGACAAAAAAGTGCAAATAGAAGGCTTTTTACAATGGGTCACGCACCAGGTAAATATTTAATTTCGATTATTTCTTTCCTGATTGCCTAATATTCCTTCTTTTACTTTAGAAATATTGGGGGATGGTCAAAACATGACATATATACATCGCGCTGCTGATTTATGCCACAAAACAAAATTTATAGAGCACCAAAACATTATTTTAATATGCGCTCCTGCACCTTTCTTGCGCACATATTTTATACACCTTTCCATCTCACGAGTTGCTTGACCGGCGGAAAGGAGGCTTTGACGCACTCGTCGCCATTACCCATAAGGAGGCTGCAATCTCTTGGTTGGTTTCCTTGGTTCCAGCGCGCTCGTGGTTTTTTATATATGTTTTGTGTTATGTGGTTTTCGCTTAATTTTGTTATGAAATTTTTATTTTGTGGTGTATCCAATCTAGAAACTAGGAAGTGATTTGGAGAGCCCAGACTGGGGACGTTTTTACGAACAGTTTATTATGGTCATAGAGGACAATACCGCTGCCTGCAGTCGTACTGAACTAATCAAGAGACTAATGATTAGATGCAAGGTAAAATGTAAGTCAACAACCTGATTAAGGATGTTCTGAATTGCGGAGTACAGATTAACCCGCAAGTTTTTGTTCAGACTGTTTAACCTTTGAGTAAGCAAACTTTTTTTTGAACATCGCCGACTTGAAAACTCCCTGTCTAATTACACAAAATGTAAAGAACACCAATATTTTTTCCATTTTTTTTTACAGCGATAGTTGTATGAGTTTTTCCCACCACTGAAAATGACGTCCGTTGTTGATGCTGCAGCTGCAGTAGCAGTACTTGTTGATATTCATGTGGCAATTGTTGTCGTCGTTGTTAATGTTGTAGTTGGCGATGTAGGGCGTCCGTCGTCCACGTTGCCAAATCTTTGCGCCAATCGCTCGCCACCCGCGGGAATCAAACTGGCAGTGACAAGCGGGGGCGTTACCAATGAGCTACGACACGGCGCTTTTCATGCGTTTAAATGCATGGTAAAAAAACACAATCAAAGCACAATCACTTCGTATTAATACTTTATGTCAAGTCGATCCATTCGCCATGCCCAGTTTTCAATCCTTATGGCAACGAAACACTCGGAGCCACGCTACACGCGCAGCGATATGGGATTCGCGAAGTACGAAACTACACAGAAGGACATGAAATACAAAACAAACCTCGGTCCACAAATTAGGATATTAACATGGTCAGAAATTTACCATACTACTCATCAGAAAACGATGATCTGACATGTGAACATGGGGCTAAAAGTGTGGTGAGGTTAAGGCGTGCATTTAAGGAGACTGGACCATTCCGTTATCGATGCGAGTGCCACGTGTACACGCTCCTTACTTTGTCAACACACTCTCAATATAGAGAGATATTGTCGTAAGCGCTGAATCAGTGTTTCTGCTCTATCATACGGCACTTCGACAAGCTATGCTAGCTTAGAAGCATGAATAAATCATATGAAACAACTTGTATTATTTGAGCGTGTTTGTGGTCATTCAAGAAACAAATAGAAAGAGGAGACAAGTGGGTACGGCACTGAACGGGACTATTTTTTAACTCCAACAACATTTATTATTATCCCCAAGCACGATGCAAGATCGCACCGTGAAGAAGAAGGGAAGGGGGAAAGTTCGAGGGAATGCGGGGAGCGGAGGAAGGTGGCAGGATTGCCAGGCGTATAGCAAGGGACGATTCTAGGGGGAAGAGAGGAAGGGGGCAGACGGGAATTATGGGATTACGGGATATAGGGGGGGGGGGGGGTCTGTGAAGCCACCTCTGCTGGTGACCTCATCGTCTCGCCGTGTTCGTCAGCGCTCGGCGTCCATCTTCGGCCCAGAAAAGCCAACTCCTTCTCTGTCAGAGAGATGGAAGGAGTACTTTTGCCCAGCGGGCTCGTTGCCATTCGAAAAACTCTAAATATTTCTCGCTCGACGCACTCCTAATGCCCCCCCCCCCCCCCCAAAAAAAAAAAAAGAAAAGAAATTTTTAGCGGTGAAATTAGGCGCGCAGCTAGGGCGTGTGTCTCCTCTTTCCATTTTTTTTTTTTTAAATATGAAACAAGTTTGTGTGTTTTAACATGAATAATTGGCATACTATATTCCGTAAAATCACTATCCTCTTCTAGTGTTCGGTAAAAACATCCCCCCCCCCCCAAAGAAAAAAATTCTGTCATTGCAGTGCAAATGTAGCAATGTTCGACAGGTTTCAGGCCTGATGAACTGTTACTAAACATTGATCAATAAATTGGAGAGGGAAAAATCTTCAACTACACCTGAGACAAACATTTCCTCCGAAACACCAAATAAATGTTCCAATGAAAACCGAACTCTCGAAAAACGACAATGCGTCTATGACCTCCTTCCGCAAACCCGTAAGCCTGTATTGATTTGGCGTCAGCAGTTGTAACTATCATAAATAAAAAATTGTGATGCGAGCCTTGTTTCGACAAGTGCGAATAGGAACGGATGTGTCGCGTATTCACTAAGGATAAGCAGCCTAGAAACCAGTCGGCGTACAAATAAATGAGAAAGGCCCAATCCCCCAGGCTCAAGAGGTAGGAATAAGATATCAAGTCTGATCCGTTCCAGGAGGGAACTCCAAATGAAGGTGGCAAACGAAAGATGGAATGTTTGGAATCGTGGGTGGCACAACTTAGTACCTGCATCACGTACATAAGCTTTGAAGCAAAAAATATTTCTGACTGCAGCTTTGGAGAAGACGTAAAGATCTCGTAGTCACCAGGCGTCAATTTTTCGTTTGAGAAGGGTAGCAACTGACATAAAATACGACCCATTCATCCTAGTTTGATCGCGAAGTACACCGAGATATTTGATTTCTGGTTGATTCCACTTCATTCCTGAAAATTCGGATGGCCTTGGTTCCCATATGCCCAACCACAAACCATTAGACGTATCCTTACTAACAGATACACCTGTCAACGCAAAATATTTTGTTTTACCTGGAGTAATTCTACACGTTCCTTGGCAGAGCAAAAACAAAATGGAACGTCATCGGCATAAGCCAACAACTTTACTTCAGTAAAATTGAGAATGTACACTCGTATATTAGGATTTTAATTATACTAAGGTAAAATGGCTCAAGATAGAAGGCAAACAAAAGAGTGGATAGGGGACATCCTTGCGTCAGTGAGAATTTTACAGCATTTGGGGCTGCAAGAGTGTATTACACAATGATTTTGGTAAAGAAACTTCTGCACCACAACTGAACACCCGAAAGGACAGTGTCTCGAATGTTGAAATGGGAAAGAATTTGTAACAAAAAAGTGAAAGCTGTTTACAACTCCCTGTAACGCCGAATTAGAGCGCAGCTCTTGAGGAGGAGGAGAGAAGGGTACTGGGGGGGGGGTCATGACTTCGGGGGGGGGGTCACGTGACCTCGGGGGGGGGGGGGTCACGTGGCGCTGACGATGCCGGATGACATCATCAGTGACGTCCCTGATGACGGATGGATGGATGGATGGATGGTAATGGCTATACCCTTTGTAGCGGGCGGCAGCTTGCGCCACCTAGCCTAACATTTCGTCATCTTTTTTTTTTTCTTAACTTGTATGAATTTTGTTATAGCAGACCTCCCCTCTCTCTTTTCAAGTGGATTTATTTTATCTGTATTTTTTTCTCCTTATCCTTCCCTAGATCTCTTCCACCAATCTTCCAATCTCCTCTTAGTTACCGCAATTCTTTCCCTATCCATTCGTCCATCCATGTCCGGAAAACCCAGTGCCCCCTCCAAATCCGTAGTCATCCCCCCCAAGAGGGTGGGACGAAGCCCCGTGCACCTTAAAATTACATGTTCTATAGTTTCCCTTTCGCGGCTGCATATGTCGCACAGAGTGTCTACTTCCTGGAATTTAGCCCTGTACGTTTTTGTTCTTAGCACCCCCGTTCTAGCTTCAAACAGCAAAGAGCTCCCCACTGAATTATCATACAGCTGTTCCTTCTTTATTTCATGTTTTTGTGCCCTGTATATTGTTAAAGCTGATTTCCCCTGCATTCTCTCTTCCCACAATTTCCTCTCTGTTTCCTTTACTCCCTTTTCTACTGATATGCTCTGATCGGCTCCATCTCGTTGAATGTATTTAAATCTCAGCTTGCGGGTTCGGTTTGTCCACTTAGTGTTTAGACTTTTCATATATAGATACTTGTACACTTTCGCTGCCCACCGTGTATCCTCAATTTCAGCTAGTCTTTGTTCAAATTTTACTTTACTGATCGCTTCTCTACTCTCGAAAGATGCCCAACCCATATCCCCCTGTACTCCCTCATTTGGTGTATTCCCATGTGCCCCCAATGCCAACCTACCCACACTCCTTTGCTGTATCTCTAAACCTGCCTGGATTTCTGACCTCATACACAATACCGCATTCCCAAATGACAGCCCTGGCACCATGACTCCCTTCCATACACCCCTAACGACTTCATATCTATTATAGTTCCATAGCGCCCTGTGTTTCATGATAGCCGAATCTCGTTTCCCCTTCTTTATTACAATATCTTCATGGTCTTTTAGATACCGTCTTCCTTCACTTAACCATACTCCCAGATATTTGTACTTTTCTACGTGTTCTATCAATGTGTCCTGTATCTCCAGGGGTTCCCCCTTCTCGTCGTTGAAAACTATTATACCAGACTTGTCCCTACTAAATTTTAGTCCTAAATTGTCCCCTTCCCTGCTGCAAATCCTAATCAGTTCCTGTATTGTCTCACGACTTTCTGATACGAGTACAATGTCGTCTGCATACATTAACCCTGGCAATACTTGATTTACTTTGTGTCCTTCCTCCATGTAAGTCAGGTCAAAACCTAGGTTGCACTGTTCTAACCTTTTTTCCATCTCACTGAGGTATATCATAAAGAGCAGGGGAGACAATGGGCAACCCTGTCTAAGACCTCTTTTTATTGCTGCTGGTCTTGTAGTTTCGGCTTCCCATGTTATAACCACCCTATTCTCCGTATAAACCCGTTCTAGAAACTTAACCATGGTTCCCTCTAGTCCATATCCCTTCAGTTGGTTCCAGAGTTTTTCCTGATTCACATTGTCATATGCCCCTTTGATGTCTAAAAATGCTACCCATAATGGCCTTTGACTTGTCACTGCTATCTCTATGCACTGAGTGATTACGAATAAATTATCATCTAGTCGTCTATCTTTCCTGAAACCGTTTTGAAGCTCCCCTAGAATCTGCTTTCTCTCTGCCCATTCTTCCATTCTTCTTTTTACAATTTGCATAGCTAGTCTGTATATTACTGAAGTTACTGTGATTGGTCGGTATGATTTGATACTGTCTTTGTCTCCCTTGCCCTTATATAATAACCTCATCCTGCTCAATTTCCAGTCACTGGGTACCTCCCCTCCCATAAGTATCTGGTCAATTACCTGCCTTAGTTTCAATTTGCTTGTTTTGCCTAGAACTTTTATCAATCTCATTGGTATGCCGTCTGGACCTGTCGCAGTTCCAGCCGGAACCCTTCTTTCTGCTTTTTCCCACTCCCCAGTGGTCATTTCCTCTTCGTCACTATGATCCTCCTCTTGTGTTGTGTAGACGCTACCATTCCCTACGGCCTGATCTGATTCTAACTCCGAAAATGCTGCTTCGATTGTATGCCTAATGTATTCTCTTGCCTCTTCCCCCTCTACCTTTGTCCCTTCCTGTGTGGTTAGTGTCTGCTGGTACCCCTCGGTCTTTTTTCCCTGCGCACTGATGTGTTCCCAGAACCTTTTTGCCGCATTCCTATCCTTCTGGTTTATCTCTATCATCCACTGGACCCCTGCCCTCCCAATTTTGGCCTGTATTAATGCTGATGCCTCCCGCTTTCTTTCCTGAAATTCCTCCCATTTTGATGCGACTTCGGCTAGTGTGGCCCCTTTTTCTTTGCCCATCTGTGTTCTTTAGATGCCGCTTGGCGTCTCGATATTGCTGCCTTAACCTCTTTATCCCACCAGCTTTTGAGCTTGCGTTTTAGTTTTCTTCCTCCTTGTTTGATTCGATATTTCTCTAACTCTCTTTTGAAAACACTAATTAAGTCTTCATATGTCCATTCTCTTTCAGGTTGCTTGGATACTATGTTCTCGATTCGCTTAGATACCTCCTGTAGTTGTTTATCATTTAAGTTATTTCTACCTTCTTGTTTTTGATTTTGCATTTCTGGTTTTACTGTGCCAAATCTGATCTTGATTCTCTTATGATCGCTCCCCAGACTTTTTGTGCCTTCCTCATCTATTTCCATACCTCCTAGTTTGTTGTATACCTTACGCGACATTAAACAGTAGTCAATAGTCGAGTGTGAGTTCTTTCTTTCCCATGTTATTTTTCCATCACATTTTACCTGAGCATTAACCAATACCAGATCAAGAGCTTCGCAGAACTCCTCTAACATCCTCCCTGTTGTATCTGTATGTCCATCAAAGTCTTCCAAATGTGCATTCATGTCCCCCAAGATAATTATTTCCTTGTTAGTGCCGATTTCCCTAACGTCTCCTGATATACATGTCAAGTGTTCTGCATTTTCCTCCCCTGCATCATTCCCTGTTTTTAGATACACAAAACCCAGGATTGTGTCTAAACCCCCAATATTGCCTTTGACCCACATGTGTTCCCTGCAACCTTCTCGTTCTCTTTCCCATTCCTGACCCTTAACTAACACCCCTAAACCCCCTCCCTTGCGTTCCCCATTGGCCCGGTTGCATCCCATCCAATGATATCCCGGTATGTATGGTGGTTCTTCCATATCCCTCAGATGTGTTTCTGCTAATCCATACACTCCAAAGTTTTCGCTCTCTAATTGCTCCTCAATCTCCTCCCACTTTATTCTGTTCCTGCCCCCCTGCATGTTTATGAACCCTATGTTAAGCTGTTTCTTTTTCCTAGCCCTGCGAGGCTTCCTCCCACCCTCCCAAACCTTCCCCTCTGTATCTACATTTTGGCCCTCATTTACACCGGTGCCCTCAGGGCTCCGGGACCCCCAAAAATGTACGATGTGACGTCCTATCCTATCGCCTACCGTGCTCCCAGTGGTTCCACTGTAGTGGATGCCCCATGTAAAAGGGTCGGAGCGAGCCTCGTACACCACCCTGTTTACTTCCATTACTCCGTACCCAAATCGTCGGCTCAACCCCCTTATCACCCGGTTAGCTTCCACCACCCGCTGCTCTGTCTGCAAAGACTGTCCCCAGACCTCTGGGACGGTGCATATTTGCACATGCACAGTCTCGGAGACCTCCCTCAGCTTACGTAACCCCAACTCTATCTGCCTGGCGAGGTTCTGGCTCCGTCCCTTTAACACATCATTTAGTCCTGCATGTACTACAACTAGGTTCTCTCCCTCCCTGTTTCCCCACACCTCCTCCTTCGCTTCGGCCATAGCATCTACCATGCACTTTCCTGGCTGAGCCACTACGTTTACCCTCCCATCACCTTTCACCCTGTCCAGCAGTCCCTCCCTAACCCTTGTTATGTTTGAGTCTCCTACCACCAGCACCCTCTTAACCCCCGGCTGCCTGTCTTCATCCCCTCCAGCTATCTGTGCTTTCTCTGCCTCAACTTCTGCTGCCTTCCTCAAACCCTGCTGTACTGCAGCACTATACAGCTGTGCAGGCTCCTTTCCTACACAGTCAGCCGCCTCGTCACTATTTAACTGGCCCCCTTTGTCTGCCGTCCCCACCGCCGTCTTCTCTGCCACCTCCCCGTTTTTCCTATTAACTACTCCTGTCAGTTGCTGCACCATCTCCTCACACTTCTTCCTATGCTCCTCCAACTCCGCCTTCCACTCTTCCCTCTGTCTAAGCTCCTCCACCTGTCGCTCAAGTTCGGCTCGCTGTTCCCGTTCTCGCCTCAGCTCTCCCGCCACGTTCTCTACCTTACTTTCCCATTCCCTGGTCATCTCCTCCACATCCGCTTCGGCCCTCTTAATCAAATCTCCCACCTGCGCCTCGAGCTGTACCCGCTTCTCCCGCTCTACCCCTATCTCCCGCTTCAACTCCTGAACCGTATCCGCCCATTCCCTTCCTATTCTCCTAAAACCAAGTTCTACCTTCTCGCAACTCCGGCAGGTAAAGCTGCTCTCCTCGGCTTCTGCTACAGTTTTGAACTCCGTCTCCATCATGCAGCACCAACGGCCACACTCTTCACATTCTACATCGGGTCCTTCTTTTACTTTAGGCTGCGCATCCTTCTTCCGTCGTGTATTCACCATTGCCTACCGACACACAGCGCGACCCCACGACAAATATCCCACCAAACCTCGAACCAAGAAAGCCTTGGTACGCCTCTGCCCACACAACCAACTAGCCCGCCAAAAGTTTCAAACGTGCAGGTGGTTCGGTCTCGTGACCCTACCTAAAAAGCCTGCTTTAACCCGACTATCCTGTCGCTACTTTAAAAACTGCTTTCTTCTACCTATAAAACCCACTAGTATAAGACCAAAAATGCTTTACAGTAAGGCTGTAAACCTGAAGGACCAACCCCAATGGGGTGTGCCTCTTGCCTTTAGCGCGCAACACCACCAACGAAGAAGATCCAACAGGCAAGCCTATCCTATCGCTACTTTAAAAACTGCTTTCTACTACCCCATAAACACACCCGCAACTAAACAAAATACACCAAAAATCACTTAGCTTCGCAGGAGCTCTGGAAAACACGTCCTCTTTGCCAGCTGACGAGCAGCATCGTCATCGTCATCAGTGATGATGACGATGACAATGCGGATGACGTGTGGATGCAGATGACGTCATCAGTGACGTCACTGATGACGCAAACCAGTGACGATGACGATGTCGATGACGTCATCAGTGACGTCACTGATGACGTCATCGGCATCCGCATCTTCATCGTCATCATCACTGATGACATCACTGATCTCAATGACAATTGCTGGATCGCGTTTGCCCGCTCCGCGAATGCGGTCACTGGCGGCCATCTTTTTGGTAGAGTTATATCACCTCTAGCCAAGATACAGCTGCTGAAGCCACCTGGCAGCCACCATCATCCATCCATGGCAGACGGCGTTTTGGCAGTTGTGGTGGCAGGCTGCCATCAAAATAGCGTGGGTGATATTCCGTGATTGATTGAAATTGTTTGACAAAACATGTTTTTAAAACCCGGCGTGAACGGTAGCCCGGTCTTTGAGGACCCGGTGAAAGTTTCACGAAATCGCGCAGCACCGGGGAAAACAGCACAGCACGCATCGAAAGTCGCATCGAAAGCAGACGCCGGTACGTAGTCTGCTTTCGATGCGAGCTGCGCTGCTTTCCCCCGGTGCTGCGCTTTCGTAGAACTTTCGCCGGGTCCTCAAAGACGAGGCTACCGTTCACGCCGGGTTTCAAGAATCTGCTTCGTCGAACAACTTCAATCAAGCACGAAATATCACCCACGGTACAGTGTACTAGATCTACGGCTATTTTATGGCAGCCTGCCGCCATTGCGCTGTCCGCCATATTACTATGATGGCTAGAGATGATATAACTCTACCAAAAAGATGGCCGACCGTGGCCGCATTCCCGTCCATAGGCGGTGCTGGTCAAACGCGATCCAGCAATTGTCATTGAGATCAGTGGATGACATCATCAGTGATGTCAAGCATCCCATAATGCACCGCGCGGTTATGCCGATGGCGACGCCGACGCCGCTTAAGCCGGAAACGGGCGCCTAAGAGCTGCGCTCTAAAAAGTGAAAGCCATTTACAACTCCCTGTAACGCCGAATTAGAGCGAAGCTCTTGAGGAGAAGGATGAAAGGGTATATACTGAGGGGAGGGTATACTCCTCCTTCTCCACCTCCTCCCCTCATTCTTCAATCTCCTCCTGGGGAAGGTCACGTGACCTCACCCCGGCGGAGCTCACATGATCTGGGGGTCAGTGACCTCGAAGGAGGGGTGTTACACGACCTGGGGGTCACGTGACCTCGAAGGGGAGGGGGTCACGTGACCTGGGGTTCACGTGACCTGGAGGGCACGTGACCTTGGAAGGGAGGTCACGTGACCCCCCTTCCCCCGAGGTCATGTGACACCAGGGGGCTCGCACGGCGCATTATGGGACATTTCCCATAATGCACCGCGCGGTTACGCCGACGCCGCACAAGCCGGAAACGGGCGACTAATAGCCGCTCTCTATAAAGTAACTGACGCAATCAAAGACTTTGAAATGGAACTTGATCATTGCCATCCGTCACCCAATCCAGAACGGATCTGGCGATGTGCATGTCAGTTTGAATTGTTCTCTCTTTAATTCTCACGTCTGGTGTTCTCCAAATAGACAATGAGTCACCATGTGAAGCCTTTCTTTGAGTACTTTCACAAAGATCTTGCAGCCTACATTGCACAAGGATACTGGCCTGTAGCCCTCAGTCTTTTTTAGCACGCTTTCATCTGTACTTTCAAGCATTAAGACCAAATGACCTTAATAAAAAGTGGGTGGGTTTTCTTTTTCTTGGTCACCTGTGTGGAAGATGTCAAGGAGCACTGGAGCTAATGATTCAATAAATGTCTTATAGAGTTCTGCGCCGAGTCGGTCGGAACCATGTGTCCTATTCATGGGAACATGGGAGTTAATTGCATACGGGACTTCTTCAAAGGTTAACAATTCATCTATCCTAGTTTTTTTCTTCATCTCAAAGGTTTGGTAAATTGGACAGCAATTATTTCACACCTTTTTTATCCCCATCTGGTATCACTTTGCCAGAAAGATTGTTATAGTGGTCTGGGAAGACGTTTGGAATCCTAGGTGTATCGAACATGGTGGTGCCTTTGTTGTCAATTGCTATAATTGGTTTTGGGAAAGCATATATTCTCCCATAGTTTAGCGATTTTCGTGGGAGGGCGTGCGCACGGCCGCCGCCCTTGTGTCAGGCGTGGCCGGAGGGGGAGGGGGTGGCTGCGGCCGCTTCTGCTTCTCTCTGCGCCGAGGAACATGGCGGCGCCTGAAACATCTATATCGCTGGCGGCCGTAACCTCGGCAGTAGCGAAACGTGGTCGTCCAGGCCAGTACACCGCACTCGAACTACGGGAGCGGAAAAACGACATTCATGCTTTCGCATTCGGAACTCATAAGAAGTCCTCAGGTGTCCTCAGAACTTTTTTAAGGATTGGAGAGATGTTGCGATGGTTTATTTATGGGTCGAGTAGAAAATGTTTTCAATAATGGGTTCCGCTAAATTATTTAGTAACAAAATTTCGAAAGGCTGACCTTAGAATGTGAACTATTTCTTATACAACCATTTTATACGACGTCTTCACGGTATTAAAAAGATGAGGTACGTGAAATGAAGTTCGACATCCGTTTTCCGTAAACTTTCCGAAATAAAATTAAAAGGTTTAAAAGAAATGACCTCCGTCAAAATTAGCTGAAGTGGAACGCCAGGCACAATTTCAGAATTTGTGTATACAGATTTTTATTTGTTCGTACAAACACACCTTTCAATTTCTGCGGCGTCGCCAGCCCCTGAAAGTAAATCCGGCATCGACAACCGAAGAGAAGTAAACAAAATTGAGATGTGGAGAGAGTGAAGATTGACTTTGCAAGCGGCGCGCAAAAAATTCTGTTTTTTTGTTTGTTTTTTGTTTTGTTTTTTTGCAGGTAAGCAGGAAAGAGTATTACATGCCCTCGTTTTCGCGTCAAAACTATATCGTGATTTTGTAATAATTAACTTGTTACGCAGTTTGAATTTACGCCTTAGTGTTTTCGCAAGACAATCAAGTTATTTTCTTGCTTAACGCGTTGTTTGGGCAGCATTCTTTCAAGCGGAATTCCGTGCCTTTTTAGCCTCTATAGAAATCATGCGTTTCCTCTCTTTGGGAGAGCTGCATTTTATGATTATGCGCCAGTGCAACGTAACGTCATCTTTGAAAATTTTGATTCTGTGGGCCGTTCGATTGAAGGTGGGGGATCTTGACGTCAAGTTTTTACTCACAGAAGCTGATAAGTTTTTTTTGGGACTGCTCCCAAATTTCACCGCGAATATCATGCAAGTTAAAAAAAACATTCTTTCGACGTTAATGATTATCAAGATTAATACATCTTCAAGCCATGTGTTCAATCAGGGTAGTTTCGCAGTAAATTCTGACACTGCTCTAGGTAGTTCAATTCGACATAGATGGCTTTCTCAACGATGCAGGCACCCCGGGCTAGTTTTTATAGGGTTTCAAAGGTACGGTTGCTTCGCTTCGGTTGTTTGAATGGCAAAGCTTATGACCTGAGCTACTATGTCCAACTCCGGTGCATTTGAGACCGATCTCTTGAACAGCTCTCGCGTGATCCAAACGTATTAGGGCAGACATTCGTCCTGGTGTTCGGCCCTTGCCTTGATCTCTTGTAAAAACTTCGTTGCGTAGCCTGCAGGCAAAAACAGTTGAATTGCAAGTATGTTTATACAGCCAGAACTTAGTCTGCCAAAACGGACAACTTGTCCTTCAGCTGTAGATGAGCAATTTAGCCAGTGCAGTACAACCGCTATCCTTAGGCCTTTAACGCGCACCACGCAGTAGTGATACACGACCGCACGCAGGTACGATGCTCATCCAGATCGAAACGGGCAGGGGTGGGGATTGAACCCAAGATCCCTGGGTTCTGCAGCGCGAGCTTTCATAGTCTCCGAGGAAGTCAGACAGGCTCGTAAAAGGGGCTTGAGACCCCAACCAATAACGGGCGCTCGCTTGCAACTCCAGTTGGACTATCCGGTTCCTGGTGAAGGCGTTCGAGACACCGGAGGCAAGGAAGTTAATAAAATGGAAATAGAAGTTTCTAAAAACACCCATATTTATTTTTGTAATGGACAAGTCCTCAGTTCGCGAAACACCTGTAGAGGGCAATGACCATCTGCTCATCGAAGATTGACAGACAAAAGAAACAGATAATCGTTACGGTTGAAGTGCCAACTTGAAGTTATCGAAACAACTAAAAGAGAACGGAACAGAACGAAGCAGTCATTTTGTCCACTTCAGACACTTTTACCTTTGTTTCTGCGAGTTCAAGAAGACCCCTCACCAACGTGTACCATCTATCTCAACTAAAGACTAAACGTCATTACTGACCTCAAGAAAAACGAATATTTCATCAACTTTACTGATCACATCAACCGCCGCCAAAGGCCAAGACCAGGTGCCCCGCCGCATCGCGCACATCAGCATTCCCTACGTACAATGTACGAGCGAGGCTCAGGCGTGTGCTTTGGGAAAAAAGGTATTCAAGTGGCTCACAAACCAACGTCGACTCTTGGACGGTTTATGCCGCGACCAAAAATCGTGAATAAAAAACAACAACACAAGGTGTGCTCCACTAGATTCTGTGGCCAGATTCTGTGCCTACAACGGCGAAATGATAATCTTTTTCGAAACGAATTCGCCAGCATAAGGAAGACGTGCGAATGTTTGACATCAAGCGTCGCGCCATCGCCGAACACCTGCAATGTTCTCAACCAACGAATCAACTTCGCGAGAGCGCGAGTTTTATTGACTCCGAGACTTATTTTAGGAAAGGGCTTTTCATGGAGTTGTGGCATATCCACCAAACTCGAGAAATTTTAAACTGGTGTCTGTTACCTTGACATTTGTCCAAATCCAGAGGCGACACCTGGCAAAGCCCAATTCACAGAGGACGGATTCTCTAGAAAATGGTTGATTTTAGCAGGCAAAGAAGACTAGAGCTGCTGCTGCACCGTGCTGCTGTCCAGTGAATTCAGTAACCCATGAGGAAGAAATCAAGCAGGTTTCAAAACGTTCCGCTATATTTTATGGCTTTTGTTAAAACATCTCATTTTATTTCTAATGTTTCACATACGCAAACAGATGTGTTCCAATATTATTTACGTTCAAATGTTCAAATACCGCAACTGGAGAATGTATCTTAACACACAAATATTCATAGCAAGTATAAAACATCCTAAAAAGCGCCAAGCGCTTTGTCATTTACGGCATAAATTTTGGTATAATCTGAATATGCTTACATCAATTCATGCTGTAACTTTTTGCTTTGTGTGGTTCATTTTTCAGGCAATGTATGGGTTCCAACATTTTTTCGGCTTCACTCTTAACCTTCAATACACGACCATATACCTCGTAAGTACCCACATTGCTATCCTAGAGTTATAAATTATACTATACAAGCCGTTTTGGCAGAAGTAACGGATTCCACGGATACAAAAGAACATGATGGGGTTCATTATAGAACTCTACTTAGCCTCGAAATTCTGTCAATGTTTTTTTTTTTATTTTTTAATAATTTCATAAAAACGTAACAAACGATTATGTAACAATCTAGAGAGCCTATCAATGTACTCTACCCGTTCGCAGAAATTTAATAAAGTATTTTGTTTAAACATATCTCGATTTTTTTAAACAAGGTTAGCTTTATCAAACATTAATTTGTTAAGCGAGATTTGTGAAAATAAATTTAGTGTCATTTTTAAACTTCGTCTTGCCTATTGTCGATCGGCGTACTCAGGTAGATAGCGTACATTTTGATATTCCAAAGTATGTGACTTGGTTAATCATTCGTTACTTATAAAGAAATTATAATCTTAACGTGTGAGTTCAAAAATTGTCAACTCATCTCATCTCGCATCGCATCGCATCTCAAATTCATCTAACGAAATTCATTTCATTCAACACTTTTATATCCTTGTCCGAAAGTCGTCCACAGCGTCAAAAAGCAAGCGAACTTTGTTTTCCAGCTCACCCAACTTTTTAATTTAGTTAAAGCAATTTGGCAGGCGAGTTGGTTAAGGATTAACACGATAACCCAAGGGCGATGGGGCACATAAGAAACTCTAATATCGGAGCTTCGTGTCCGCCCGTCCCTTTTTGTCCCCTTGCCCTAGGGTTACAATGTCCACTCTAAATCAGATCGTTTCAAACACAACACGGCAGAAAACACTAACAGTAGGCTTAGGATGGCACCCGACCGAAACATATCAGCAAAACGAAGCCCTTTGACAGATAGGTACACAAAGGAATATAAGATAGCACTTCAAGTCACCGGGATCTTAGCATATGGCGGGTGAAAACCACCCCGAAAAATCGAAGTTTAGTTTTAAGCATTAAAACAAAAACAGTAAACCATTAAAAAAAAACGTGAGTCAATACAGTTTTGGTTACAATTTCAGGAACAATTTAGACTTGTCTCCGAGTTGCATTGAAGCTTGACTGATGCAATTGCCTGATATATTTATCCTAACCATTTAGTTTACTACGCGTTTTATGTCATTAGACTCTCTGCAAAACACTTCTTTTCCTGGCTAATCAACCGTACAATTGTTATATCTATGAATTTGTGTATGCAGCTGATTACGGATTCGACATTTTGTTCTTTGCGTTACATTTCTGCTTGGTTAGTCTGTCATTAATACAACTTGACGAATTACCAACTTACTTACACCAACAAGCCACCGATATCTGAAAGCCTATCCTACCTTCACTCAATACATTCAAGGTTTCGATTTTTTTTTTTTTTTGGGGGGGGGGGAGGCGGGGGAGGTTTTTACATTCACTGTGGGCGCTTTGAAAGGGTGTCAATTAACTCAACTTGAAGTTCGAAGTGAAAACCGCGTCAACGCAAAACCCTTTTGCGCAAATGTTAGTATCGTATAACCGCTCTCCATTTCCTTAGAGCCTGGTCTAGCTCTCTTCACTTTCCTGAATTGTACGGACAATGAATTTTTATGGACGCATCTTGATAGCCCACGTCGTCCAGTCTTTACCACTTTCTTTGTAACGCCTGTTTCATATAATGGGAGCACGACCTGTCTAAAGCATTTTTACAGCTATAGCTGTGCATGGGTTCTTCCAACCACTGAAAATGACGTGTGTTGTTGATGTTGTAGCCGTTGATGTTGCAGATGCAGTTGTTGATATTGTAGTAGTTGTAAAACTTTCAAGACTGCCATGACACGAGGACTGATACTATGTGTACCATAAACAATCGTTAGTTATTTGGTAAGTCGCGACATCCCGCAAACTGTATTCCGCAACTAACTCTTTCAAAAATAATTCTACTGCTGTCACTTTGTCTTGTAATTTTGAATCGGTCCCGTACGTCACAAACGCAGTTAAAATAACCTAACAAGCAAACTTTATGTCTACAATCTAAATATTGGTCAAAGCTCTGAAAAAACACTTTCCTTCCGTTAATGTAATTTCAGGAATAAACATTTATAATACGATACTCCGCATTAGAAAGACTGCAGTGGCATATCACGAGTTGACCAACATTGTCGACTATGACTAATTGAACCTGTGCGTTCAAAGATTTTCGTAAAAACAACATACAATCCCCGGACATTCCGTTGGCCCGCGACACCCACACTTGCAAATAGCGCAAAAAAGAAGCTAGTAGGCATGCGGTCTTTTCGTCACTTCTAACTTTTGGTCTCTTGAATTGCGAGGACATCTGTAGATTTCTCGATTAGGAGCCTCTTAAAGGGACCGTGAAATGACATTTCTACTTTTGCCAAATAACTTTACATTAAACCTTCAATGTTCACTGAACGTCGAAGAAGCATTCGTTTTCGTTTCGGTTTATTAACTTCTACACAAAGAAGTAAGTGAAATATCGAATTTTCTTTCCTCTCCATGCCCCCGAAAAACAAGCCGCGGCGTAATTTTGACAGTCGTGACATACTATGGCACCGGGCAGAAGGAGAATGGGAGCGTTAGCGGCGAGCTGGCGGTGTGCCGGTAGGTTTTACTACAGGATTTTACTCCGCTGCTGCGTCCATGCCACCGACATATTTTCTGAATAAGCGCCTCTCATCACCGCGATAGCCATGAACAGATAGCAGCTGAGCGAAAATACAATTAGATATGTTGCGCTACGGCCACGGCATGGACTGATCCCATACGCCGGCAGGCTTAAGCAGTATCGCGATACAAAATGTATCGCGATAGTAGTTCAGAAATATATTTCGTATCTGTATTTCTGTATCGAGATACATTTTTTCACCAGTATCTGTATTCCTGTATTGAAATACATTTGGAATGTTTCTTTGTATCGCGATACAATCAAGATGTATCTCGTTACAGAAAATTTGTATCTCATTACATTTCTTGGGAAATACCTCCTCCCCCCCCCCCCCCCCCTCACACACAAAAAAATACAAATCCGAGCGCAAATTTGTTTTTGTTTTTACTTTTGAGGGCACCAGGGTCAAGGAGATGCTGGCGCATTGTTACCATGCTGACCAAGGTTCTTTCCGATCCTCCAAAACTAATTTTCTATGCGTCCTCTTCTCTCCTCTGAGAAGTGTTCCGTAGTCGGGGACTTGAACCAGGTGGCGTGCCAGGAGTGAAGTCAGAGCATCTTCTGCCGCAGGTCCTTAGGTAGGGATTTTTGAGTCATTGTTTGCTTGCATCCAATGCCCGCTGCTAACCGTCTCTCTTGCTTTATCGTACGCGGTACACCCAACCGGCAAAGCTAAGTCACAGTCCGTTGCAGCATGAGCCTGGCGGTGGTTGAGTTGAAATAGTAGGATGGCTGATGCAGTGAAGTTAAACACATATTCGAATGCGTCTGCGGCTGCGCCCGTAATATTGCATGGCTCAAGGCACGTCATCAGCCGATGTGAGCGTGACCCGCTGCTCTGGTGATCCGAAACCCAGGAAGGAGGCCAGACGTGGCCTCGCTGTGCCGAACCAGACTTCGTATACCTGCGACTCGTTTCGTCTCGTGCGCACTGTTTCTCCGAGAGCTCGCACTTGTGCCGGCAATATCAGGTCGCAATCCACGAAGTCTCTTTGGATGATGCTAGGCGAAACTTGAGGACTGCAATCTATGCGTCGGTGGCAAAGGGTCGGCAGGAAGAACCTTCACAACACGGATGCTACCGTATCGTTTTTTCAACCGTAACAAAAGATAAGACGTGTTCCAGGATGCTTCAGGTGGTCCAATATTCTCGAAAATTCCAAATGACACTGTCTGCACGATCTTCAACGAGGTAACCTACAACGAAAGTACGTATTGTCCTTTCATTCAGTAGCGTGGTAAAGTGTCATGTTCAAGGCCACACCTACAGATCAAGAATACCAGTTCATTCCACCATGACGTCATGCGATTATTGTTGACAGGGGCGTCCTTATTGGACAGGGGCGTGTTGACATTTTGATGGGATTTAGGGTGACATAGAATTTATTTAGAGGTCGAAGTCTTTTCGCATCCCTCGTCAGACAGACAGCGTGTCAGGGAAGGGACCGCGGTCAGTCCTTGATGGAACGTTTTTTGAGCCCTTTGAAGACTTCTCGTAGACCGAAATCACTACCTTCAAGGCAAATTGCCTACGGGAAAGTAATTTCGGGATCAAAACTTCCAACTTCAAGCTTCATCTTATTTAGCGTCTCAAACAAGTTTGAAAAAAAGTGTATTGCAGTATCAGTATTTCGGTATTCGTATTTCTGCCCTCCCTAAAATGTACTCCTGTATTTGTGTTTCCAAAGACTTTTTGTCTCTATTTAAAATGTATTTCCGATACGCATCGCGATACATTTTTGCAGATATATTTCAGTATCAGTATTTTAGTTACTATTTTAATGTATCCCAGTATTTGTATTTCCAAATATATTTTTGAGTATTTCTTCCCAACGCTGTCGCCGGTACGAAGCGCAGCACGTCATGAGCACGACAGCCGCTTCTCCGTCGCCGTCAGCCGCTTCCGCGGTATCTCTAAAAAGAAGGGGACGCGCTGTCTCTCGTAGCAGAAAATGCACCGAGCCTTCTGCGGGCTCAAACTTTATTAACTTTAATTTTGTGAGGACAGGCCTCACAGGGCAGAGTGTATGAAAAAAAATATGCAGCACGCCGTTTTGGACGATCACAACTTTAACACACGACTTTACCGATAGTTTATGTCACAAGCCGTAGCCATACCAGACGGCAAAAGAGAGCACGAGTATAATAAACGAGAACGACGAGCGTGGCTCGAGCGCTTTTCGACTGCCGAACGTGTCAAGCGCGTGTATCGTTTCTTCCTGGTCTTGAGCCCGACGGACGACGTAGTACAATCATCACACAGGTGACGAGAGTGATTCGAGCCCTCCCGACCGCATGCCCGGCACCGGCGAACCAACACCGCCGGAACAGCAGCACCAGCATGGCCGGGGATGAGCCGCAGCACGTTATGCTGTTTTACGGGCACCTGGGCGCGTTCGAAGGCGATGGGTGAGCATGGCCCGTCTTCAGGGAATATACTCTAACTTGCTCCTGAGTCAGGAGCAAGTTAGAGATATTTCGGGCCAACGACACCCCATCAGCCAAGCAGCCGGACATTTTCTTGGCAATCTGCGGTACCCGGACGTTCATTCTGCTGCTGGACCTTCTGAAGCCTGCAAGCCCTCACGATAGGTCGCGCGACAAACTGTTCACGGTCCTGCGTGCGCATTACAGCCCTGCGCCGTCCCTAATGAGAGGGACGGTTTCGTTTCAATAACTGAAACCGCAGGAAGGGCGAAACTGTGAACGATTTTGTCAGCTACGCTCCGCGGCCTCGCAACGAACTGCAGTTTCGGCGATCAGCTTGACTCGCTGCTTCGAGATCGGCTCGTCTGCGGTATCAACGACACTGCCATGAATACGAGGCTCCTTGAACTGCCGGACCTTTCGTTTGATGACGCCGGAAAAGCAGCGTTGGCATTAAGGGCGGCTTCTCGGGACTCTGCCAAGATTTCCCTTTCGTCAGGACCAGTGCAACCAGCCTCTGAGTTACCAGCGGTGGTGCTCCAAACAACCAAGATGGCGGCCACGGGGGCGTTTCCTGCCCTCGCTGCGGCGACGCGCACCAGCCTCTCCTCTGTCCGTTCAAGCAATTGTCGTGCCACTTTTATGTTAAGCGAGGGCACCTTGCCCGTGTATGTAGGGTGAAGAAGCGGCAGTCCAGCGGTCCGGACGCACGTTGAAGGGGCGGCCCCAGCTCGCAACCGTGTCAACTACCGTCGGACTGGTGCGCATGCCACTAGCGGGGTCGACACGCAGAAAAAACGTCTGGCGCCGATATAGCTCAACTTCATATCGTCACCCAAGACACCCATATTTTCGACATGCGGTGCCCGGCCCACACTAGCCAGTTGGTCCCGCCTTTCCTGGTCACCCTCGAAGTTTGTAGCCAACCCCTGTGCATGGAACTGGATACAAAGGCCAGCGTTTCAGTCATTGCAGTGAGCTTTTCAAGAAAACCTTCTCGTCCGTGCCAGTCCATGCCTCAGTCGTCATGCCGCGCAGTTACTCAGGCCAACTTTCCCTGTCCAAGGCATGGCCAAAGTCAGCGTCTGTTTTGGCAACAAGGAAGCACGCCTGCCCCTTTTGTAACGAGGGTCGTCACCACGCTGCTTGGTCGAACCTGATCCAGGCTCTGGGATTTCAGCTGTCGCAGTCCAAGAAGGCTGCTGTCTCAGCACTGACCGCTGTGCCAAGGCTGCTGCACGACTTCAATGCGCGGTTCGCCAGGTGTGGAATCTTTCCGGGCATTGCAGCAAGACTGCACGTTCCAGCTGATGCCCGTCCCAGATTTTTCAGCCAAGACCCCTCCCCTTCGCACTGAAGGATAAAGTGTCGCAAGTGCTCCAGTGCCTGCAGCGTGAGGGCATCCTCACACCGGTAAAGACCTCTGCATGGGCTGCACCCATCGTACCGGTGCTAAAGAAAGATGGAAATGTCAGAATCTGCGGAGATTTTAAAGTTACCATCAACCCTGTGGCAGAACTTGAGCAGTATTCCCTACCCCTCATTGAGGGTTTGTTGGCGTCACTTTCCAGTGGAGAAAAGAGCAGTCTCTGCTGACACAGGCTCATGTGCTGGTCCATTTCGATCCAGCCAAACCTGTGGTTTTCGCGGTCGCCCCACACGGCATTGGGGCAGTGCCCTCGCATCGAGACAGCGATGGACTTGAACACCCTGTGGCGTTCGCTTCACGCCACCTGCACTCCACCGAGCAGAAGTACAGCAGCTAGAGAAAGAAGCCCTGACTTTGATCTACGGCGTGGAGCTTGTTTCATCAACACCTGTGGGGAACAGAGCTTGGAGCAATCGCTGATCACAAGCTACTGTTGGGATTCTTGGTGGCTAGCAAGGCGGTTCCTGTTGAAGCTTCACCACGGAAAATCCGCTGGGCTTTGAAACTGGCGGCATAAACTTACCAGCTGGTCCATCGGCCGGGAAGACTCTCGGTAATGCGGATGCCCTCAGTAGGCTTCCGCTGCCAGTGGTTCCAGCAAGTGATTGGTTGCCAGCAGACGTATTCTTGCTGGAGCAAGCTTATCCGGGTGTACTTTAAAGGACAACACTGGCCCGAGCGACCAGTACGGAGAAGGTTCTATCCGAGGTCATTGAAGCCGTCCAAAAAGGTTAGGCCTTCCCCAGTTGAAGAAATCCAGCCTCTTTACGCACAAAAGTGCTGGAGCTGAGCCACCTGCAAAAAGGATGTTTACTGTGGGGATCCTGAGTAATGATACCTCTGGGTCACTACGATCCCCAGGCTCTTCCAATGCTGCATGCAGGCCATCCAGAGGTGGTGGCAATTAAGATGGTGGCTCCTGTTTCCACGTTCCGGTGACCTGCTTCGAGCGAAGATACATTGTCTCATCACGTGCAGCAAATGCCACGTCTGCCGGGAACGCCAGCGAGCAATCCCCTGACGCATTGACACCACCCCTTGGCCTTTTCCTGAGAGGCCATGGTCCCGCCTGCACAGGGACTTCGGTGGACCTTTCAAAGGACGATACTTTCTATTAGTTGTCGACGCTCTACTCAAAGTGGGTGGAAGTACTCCCGGTCACCACCCCTTCCGTATCGGCGACTATCTCTGCATTGCGACTGGTCTTCGCCGCCCAGGGACTCCCAGACTTAATAGTCTCGGACAATTGCGCTTTTGCCATGTCGATCACCTGGAGTCCCGGCCAGGAATGGAACCGTCGGATGATGGTCCCTCCGTACTACCCAGATTCCAAGGAGCCACAGAACGGGTGGTAGAAACTGTCAAGACTAAGCTCGAGAGGTGCCAAGGTGAGGAGTTCTACACGCAAGTGGCCCGGGTTCTATTTCAGTACCGGATCACACTACACAAAGTCACTGGCCGTGCCCCATGGAGTTGCTTATGGGCCGCATGATCAAGACACCGTTGGACGCTATGCGTCTTAACCTGCGGCGGTCCACAGCACTGCTGAAGCAGCTCAAGCAAAAGCTTTACGCCGACAGTGGTTGTCGTCCCGGCCCTTTGCCGGACGTTGGAGCACCGGTGTATGCAAAGAGCCTGACCGGGTGCCCTTGGTCTGCCGGCATGTAGTCGCTGCGGTAGGCGCTCATTCCTGAACGTGCGTCTACCAAATGGGACCATGTGGCATCGGCATGGGGTTCGAGTCACCGCCAGTATTAGCCGCGTCCAAGCCCGTATCCGAATCGAGTTCCTGTGGTCGTTTTGTACACTGTAAAAACCGTAAGTTAACAGCCTTTTTCGAAACTGGAACGCGCCGCGAAAGGCGCGCGCGGGAAAAACAACGTAGAGGCGGCATGACGGTACGAGTCCGTAAATGTACGGCTTCGCACGGTAAAAAAACCCGTAAGCTAACAGCTTTTTCAAAACTGGAACGCGCCGTGAAATGCGCGCTCGCTCAAAACGCCGTAGAGGTGGCATGACGGTACGAGTCAGTAAATGTACGACTTCACATACTTCTAGTTGAGGTCTGTGTTCTTTCTTCTTTCAAGTAAAAAACACATAACACACGCCAGATTTGCTCTTGGAATAGTTTTCTTGTTGGCAGATGTGTCATGTTTCGTGCCATTGGTGCGAATGTGGGGAACTCTTTCCTTGGGTCGTGCATCACGGGCAGTGCAGTGACTGAGAGTTACGGTTTTCTGCCCTGCTTCTACGGGTCAAGTTACTGGGCAAACCGTAGGGCCTCGTGACTGTCATGCTCGTAATACCTAGTTAATGTTGTGACCGTGATGCAAGACAACGGTAATTGTACCGGCATCAAAAATTTGCGGTCAATTTCAGTACTTTGACGGGATTATTTTTTACAGTGTAGCTAGAGCACTGCACTCTAAACCCGGTAGCGGATGTATCCGCTATTTATCCACCACTTTTTTGCAAATTCGTGGTGGATATATTTGTGGCGAATATATCTGGGTCCGCTTGAAAATCTTTTATCTGGGTAACCTTGGCGAACTTTTATCTGGGTAACGTCGAAAATGTTTTATCTGGGTCACCTTGGAGAACTTTTATCTGGGTAACCTCGAAAATGTTTTACCTGGGTCACCTTGAAAATCTTTTATATGGGTCACCCCGGATATTTTTTTATCTGGGTCACCTCGAAGACTTTTTATTTGGGTCACATTAGATACTTCTTTATCTGGGTTGATTACAGAATAGTTCACCGCTACGAACCTTATTCGATACAAATTGAACCCTTCCTTTATAGGGCTACTAACGTCATCCACTAAACCTTGAACATATATGTTTTCAATATAGTGATGCAGTCGGCAGCAATGATAGCATGCATTTAAGTGTTGAGGACGGCGCTAGTGACGGTAAAAATGAATGAAGCTGAATTATATCTACAGCTAGAACTTTTCTTGCTCCTAAGCACGGGGTTGTCTAAAAGCTTCAAGAATACGTGAGAAGCAAAAAATAACTGGTACGGTTTTTCACATAGGATGCTCTATTTTTGCATCTAACATTATGAAAGAAGGACATGCCTCGTTACTACATTAGGTCACTTAACAGGCGGTTGTTGGCAGTGAGCGCATCGGATCGTTCTATGTCATCTCAGACACAATATGTTGCTGTATGTAAACTCCTGGATACTGTGAGCACGGGTACATCAGCAATTTTTCGTACCAGGGCTGTTTTTTTTTTCGACTTCCGACAAATTGTGTGAAGAGAAAAGGAGCGATTAAAAAATATTTGTATATGCAGATTGCAGATACATGCTCTAGCCACTTTACCATATAATCATCGCATAGATTTAGGCAGCCATTATGACATTACACAAGTTTTCGTATGCACCCCCGTTTACCACTAGAAGGGGAGGGCATACGAAAGGGAGGAAGCATACAAAAGCTCGTGCGACGTCATAATGACTTCTATGTGGGTATTACTTGTAGGAGTATCTAGAGTATGTATCTACATTCTGTGTGTAATAAAATATTTTTAAGCACTATTGTTTTGTTTACTCAGTTCTTTGGAAGGGCTGCCAACCCTGGCGGAAGCCTCCTTTGGGGAGGGCATCCAAAAGTTTGCACCACGTCATAATAACTGCCTTAAACATTACGGTGATTATGTAAAAAGGTAGCCAGAGTACATATATTAGCGTACATTAAAATATTTTAATCACTATTGCTGTTTTTACACATTTAATCGGAAGTTAAACAAAAAAACTAATACATTATTTGGAAGTTTGTGGGTATAAAATATGAACGCTTAGGCTAGTGCGCCCCAAAACCATTTTCCAACAAAGCCCTTAAGCTTTAAAAAGGGCGAAAATAAAAAACCGCAGCGATCGCGTGTTCGCGCAGTGTACTTAAGGCGGCTGCAGCCTATCTTGAATAGGCATGAGAACAGTGTTTTAATTTATTAAAGAGACACAGTATAAACGTTGAATCGAAGTCTGTTACGCACACATCTTCCACTGTTCTTGCATTTGGAAGCGATGTAATAGTCATAGCTAGATTATTAATGATAATTAGAGACTAATTATTGCTACGAGTTCAAGTCTTCTGCTTAATATTAACGTTAGGAGGACGATACTTTATACACCGTGTAGTCAACGCAACAGTGAAGAGTGTTGACAGAGCGTTTTCGATATTTTTCTTAACGTGTGTTTTCAAAAATAAACAGTTTCGTAGAACAAATGTTTTATTTTCTAAACACACTTCCATTCAAAAATTCCAAAAACACTCTCTATAGCCTTCTTTATTGATGCGTTGACTACATGATGTGAAATTATCGCCCTCCTAACGTTAATATGTATGAAAACTTGAACTCCGAGTTAATTTGTCGCTAATTATCTAATTAAATAATCTAGCTATGACTACTACATTAGTTCTCAAATGCCCAAGAACAGTGGAAGATGTTTGCGTAAGCTTTGATTCATTGTTTATACGTTGCTTTAATAAATTAAAACTGTTCTCTTGCCTTTCAGGGTGGCCGCAGTGGGACTGCACTTAATCAGCTCTCCAGGCACTATACTAGGGTGTCTACCAATATGGTGCTTTCAAATTACCCGACTTTTCTAGGTTTCCCTACTCTATCATAATTCTCTTCTTGGTTCCGAGGGGACAGGACGTATCTGGACCCTTAAGCACTGTTTATATGTGGAAAACACTGGTATATCTGGCGGCCAACAAAGCATTGGCCAATCACTATATCATACTACCTTGACAGTCTATTCTTTGATATTTCATCCTGAATAAATCTTTTAGCGCGAGCACAAAGAGAGCACCTCATCTTAGTATGAGCACCAGGATAGAAGCTCATCTTAGTGCGAGCGTTTCAAGAGGATGCGATCGGAGTTCCAGAGATTTGCGTCGGCACGCCAGCCCAGTTGCATGCAATTATGCCACACCACACGCCCGTAATTTTCGGTAGCTCAGAGAAAGAAAAGCTCAATTTCCCTGAATGCGAGGTGGATATTCCCCGACTTTTCAAACTCGCCAAATTCGCTGACAATTACAGGTTTACTGCTTGCCAGGTTGGTAGACAGCCCGTATACAAGGTAGATCATATGGATCTTCAGTGTTTGTGTAACTCTTGATAGCCTGTTGGCATTCAAGAGGTACTGAAAAGTAAGGCATTAAACTAAATCAGTCAAAAGAACGTAGCAAAAAGATACGTGAAGCAAAGGTTAAACAATTTGAATCATATTTATTTGATCTTAAAATATTGGCACAGTGAATCCTGGTGAGCTTCCAGAAATAATATATGCATATAAGGAAACGTGACTGTGCTTGTGGTATACTCTTGAGAAGACGAGAGTTCATTTCAATCAAGCTGTTTACCTATAGCCATTGCAGACAGGTCAGGACCACTGCATCCAGGTAAGCTGTCTTCTTGCAGGTCTGACGCTAGAATGAGTACCATATAACTTTTAGTAACCGTGTACCTGTTCTGATAAAGCATTTCACGTGTTAGCATAGTATATAATCCGCGCGATTAAGTTTGGCACCTCAAAATGGCGTTCCCGTCACTCAACCGCGTAAATTGCCACGAAGATTGTAGTAACGTATTACAAACTTAAGTTACGTCGTAACGAAAGCGTTGCACAGTGATGAGAACCTGCAGGAACAAGCTAATGGTGGCACTCAAGTGTTGTCAGGAAAACATTTTAGCTTTGTAGATATCCCCGCCTCTCTCCTCTCTCCACAAGTACAGAACTGTACTACTAAGAAAATAAAATAGGTTCAATAAAAACGAATAATTTATCGGCAAATAAAACCAATTTTACACAAAGGACATGTATATTAAGTGCTTTATACAAATATAAAATTACCATAATGATTGCCAAGCGAAAGAAAGGAGGCACGACGAGGTGGCAATCAGCTCGATGAAACTACGCTTCATCGGCAGATCCTTTCGTCGACATGCAACGTTTCATCGATAGTTCGTTGTATCGAAAGGTTTCCGCGCTCATTTCACCGACGTACGCGGCCCCCGGATTTGATTTCAGAGAAAGCCAAGAAACGAGTTTCGACGAAACGAAGCGTGTGTCCAAGAAAAATGTGCCATGAGAAGTGTTTCGGCCAAACGATACGAACCCGATACAAAGCTATATGCGAGCACACCGAGCCCTTCTACGAGTAAGCCTTTGTCATGACCATGATTGCTTCCTTAGAATTCGTTCAGCCGATCCCACCGCCTCCTTGCTGAAGCCCAGACAACGGCTGATGCCATCAAGCTCTTCTACACACTATCCCCTCCCCCTCCAACACATCTTCGTAACCGACTCGCAGCAAAGCGTCGGAAACGTATAAGCACTCGGTATCTACAGAGTTTCCTCTGCACCATAACTACCGCCCTCCACCTGAGGCCACAAATGTTCCTCCGCATCACCTGGACACCTGGCCATAGAGCTATCGCAGGTAACGTTCGAGCAAACGCGCTCTGCCCGAGTCAATTCTCACTCCGGGGCCTACGATCTCCTGGCCAAACCAGTACCTGCTTGAGGACCAAAAACGTGCCCTCCGTCGCTTCCGAAGACAAACCATGCATCACCTCCTCCTCCTCTCCCTTTCCCTATCGCAGTCCGCCACCCTACAACAAGCCTAAACCGACTCTATCCCAACCCCAGATATTATGCACGCATCCTAAACTTCCCCAGACACCCACCCATCCTGCTCTACCTCTGAACTTATCTTATGGAGCTGTTCACGCTCCCAAACCCTCCTCTCTCCGCGCCCCCACAACCAACACACACTCCTCCCCCCCCTCCCAACCACCTGGAAAGAATGGCTCACTCACCCCTCACACTGTAAGCTCTCCCAGCGTCGCCTCTTGGAGCACATATCCAGGGTGTCTAATGTCTTTGACCTAGACACCCTATCGTAGCCCTTCACCCCTTTAAAGGGATACTTCAACGAAATTTTGAAATATTCCCGTCGAGTTCAGAAATAGGTTGTATATGATCCACAATATCCGTAAATGACAATCGCACGTTTGTATTTTGATCCTGGTGGCTGTATTTTCGTTATAAACGGCCCACTCTGGCAAGCGCTCGGAGAAGGCCCAGCTTAGAGCACGTGACATCCAACGCAATCGTGACGTAGGTCGTCTCAAGACGAGCAAAGCATGGCGAGGGCTGACGTCGAGAGGATGGCCTAGTCGTTCCATCACCGAAGTGGCTGCTTTTGTACGAATTTTGAGTTACAGGTTAATCTTCTATAATCTTGTAGGGGACAATAGCGACTTCTGCGACACACAAAGGCATTCTCGGGAAGAGGGGAGTTCCTCCTTCCCCCTTCCCTCGTCGTGTCCGGAGACGAGACAACCTCCGTCACTAGCTGTCAAGGTTCCTAGACGAGCATTACAAACGAGGCGTTAGCGACATCCACCAGGTGCTCTTTGCTAATCGTTTAATTCGTTTTAAAATTCCTTTTCGATACTTTTTTAAGAAGCATATTGGTATGTTCCATCTGTAAGCGAGCGCCATCTGTTTTGGCCCTTTTATTTTATTTCGCCGAGCGCATTCCAAGCGAGCGCCATTGTGTTTTGCCTTTTTCTTTTATTTCGCTGGGCGCAAGGTTGTGTTCTCGGAAGATTGTGATTTATTCGAACTCCTCGGCGCCAGGGGTCTCGCACGTGGATGCCCGTGCCATGAAGGCGCGGCTGGCTGGCGTCGGGCAGGATGCGGATCGGGTTACAGCCTTGGGCGAGACCAAGCTGCTCAAGAAAATTATGCGGCAGTCTAACAGCGGGACTCAAAGCGAGAGTGTGTGTGCGATGGTGGTACGCGACCACCAATAGTGTCCGTTTTGTAAACCAAAATTGTATCAAGAATATTAAATCCAGTGTTTCTTTAATTCCAAAAACCCATTTGTCAAGACCTCGATTATTTTCAAGAAGTTATTTTATTTGAAACAACCATCGATTACATATCAGAAGTGGGATTATCAACCAACTCCTCGGAAAAGAGCGGACCGAAGAGTGACACAAGCAATCAAGTGCGTCAGGCATCCAAACCCGGGGACCCTGGATCGACGAGTCAGGTGCGATCAGAGTCCGGTTGGAGCGACCCACAGTGCGACAGGTGGGCGACGTGTGTGTGAGTGCCTACGATTTGGGGCTTCCCACTGTGCTGAACTCAAGGTTCAGGTACTGTCGAATTTTTCATCTCCCTGTGGAACTCTTTATCAACAGAGTTTTCATTTTGCGTATGAGATGTAGTGTATTATGTTGCGGCTTTATATTGTCTGTGCGAGCCTGTGTGTTGGGTGTAGTTACACGTATACAGCTCAACGCTTCACCATGAACCAGGAAGCATCGGGAGCGTCTCCGAGCCAGGCAGGTTCACCTGAGGTTGCTCACTCCATGGGGGACGAGTTTTCTTTGCGCGAGCTCTTGGGAATGATTCGAGAAAAGGATCGTTTGTTAACGGACCTCTTGGGACGACTTGCCCTTCCGGCGCAGTCAAGCGCAGCGGACGTGAGCGGCGTGGCGACGTTCCAGGTGATGCCTGACCTCAGTAAGAACATATCCAACTTCGACGGAAGCGAGGACGCAGCAGCAGCGCGAGACTGGATTGAGAACCTAAAAAGGACGGCGACTCTTCACAAGTGGCCGGCACCTTTCCTCCTGGAAACGGCAAAATCACATCTCACAGGAGCTGCCAAAGACTGGTTACGCTCACGCCATGCAGAAATTGCGTCGTGGGAAGATCTAGAGTACCAGTTTCGACGAACATTTGTTAGCCAGACCCGAGCAGCGGAACGCTGGAGAAGAATGCAAGACCGCGTCCAGCAGCGAAACGAGAGCACGATCGCCTACTTCCACTCGAAGATCCGTCTTTGTGGAGAGGCAAACCTCGACTTCTGCGATACTCGCGAGCAAGTACTCACCGGCTTGCGTTCGAGACAACTGTGCACCATGTTAATGGGGAGAACACACGAGGACGGTGATGACCTCCTACACGACATACAGGAATTCGAAAGAATCGATCGGGAGCGACAAGAGCGCTTCGGTGGACAGCGTGAAAAAGGGGCTGCTACCGACCCACCGCGAAATGGAGACGCGGGTATGACGTCTGTCAAGAAAACCGTTGACGAGAGAGACAACAAGGATAAGAGATCACCAATAAACAACGAAAAGGGTGAGCGTAAGTGCTACAACTGCTCACGGTTCGGTCACATCGCGCGCGACTGTCCAGAGCCAAAGCGCCCACTAAAGTGCCTGAGCTGTGGAAAAACCGGGCACACTCAGCGTCACTGCATCGAAAGAGCTCCAAGGAGTGAGACCAACACCGTAAGCAACTCAAAAGAGAGGAGTTTCTCTGAAGTCCTCCTCAAGCAAGTCACATGGAATGGCGACAAAAAGCTCATTGGAATGATTGACACCGGAAGTTCCGGATGCCTCTTGCGCGCGTCTGCGGCGGCGCGTTGCGGTGCTGAGCTGATGAGAGACGCAACACCTCTTTATGGATTCGGCAACCGGGACGTCCCGGCAGTAAGGACAATTGGTAAATGCAAAGCAGACTTGGAGATTGACGGCGTTACTGGGAAGAACATCACAATTTTTGTTGTACCAGACGAGGCCCAGTCGGTCGACCTGCTCGTTGGTCGAACTTTCACCGAGCTCCCGTACGTGACCTATGCTAGGCTGGGCGGATGTCTACGCTTTTGGCACAAGAGTCAGTGCCCTTTCTCCCACCTCGAACCCTTGAGCGACGACCCCAAGTTGATTGTAAAGACAACCGAAAGGTCCACCCTCCAGGCGAACGTGATAAATTGGATCACGCTGTCATCAGAATCTGATATCACTGGCCCCGTCCTTTTCAACAACTGTGGAAAAGAAATTCTTCTCGACATGAAAGACGGAGAGATTGCTGTTCCAGTATTCCCAAGCGGAAATAACGATGTAGTCATTAAAAAGGGACAACGTCTTGGACGTGTCACTGCGGTCGACATTGTAAAGACACCCGGCGAAGAGGACAACCAGAGAAACCGAGCGGAAGAGACTTACGAAACCGAGAAACAAGGGGTTTTCACCACGGCAATTCGGAAGCCGATAGACAAGAATCAGGTCGAAGTAGGTCCGTCGGTGACCGAAGGGCAAAAGAATGAGCTCCTTGACCTCCTGAACGAGTATCGGGAGTGCTTCGCTACGAACTTGAGCGAGCTTGGGTGCACAAACGTCCTTGAAATGGACATCCCAGAAGTGCCGGGAAGCTCACCAGTTGCGGTTCGGCCTTACCGAACAAACGCGGCAGAAAGAGAAACGATTCGCGAGATCGTCAGCGAATGGAAACGAGAGGGAATTGTGAGCGAGACGCATTCCGCTTACGCAAGTCCCGTGATCCTTGTTCAAAAGAAGAACGGAGAGAAGCGTCTAGTGGTGGACTATCGACGATTGAACGCCCAGACCGTAAAAGAAAAATACCCCCTACCAAGCATTGATGATCAACTAGAAGGACTATCCGGAGCAGTGATGTACACAGTTCTAGACCTCGCTCACGGCTACCTTCAGGTTCCCTTGAGTGACGATGCGAAGAAGAAGACAGCTTTCATCACTCCGGACGAGACCGGTCAATTTGAGAGGATGATGTTTGGACTCACGAATGCTCCGTCCGTGTTCCAGCGTCTTATGAACCACGTTTTGGGGCCGCTGAGGGGAACTATCGCTATGT
The DNA here is from genome assembly GCA_037355805.1 of Ixodes ricinus. Taxonomy (NCBI): domain Eukaryota; kingdom Metazoa; phylum Arthropoda; class Arachnida; order Ixodida; family Ixodidae; genus Ixodes; species Ixodes ricinus. The sequence continues at coordinate 41,118 of JAZHYW010011719.1, forward strand.
GCTACCTGGATGATGTGCTGATTCCAGCGAAAAACTGGGATGATACCATCACGCGGCTGCGCCAAATCCTCGAAGCCTTCAGAAAGGCGAATTTAACCCTTCGCTTGAGCAAATGCGCTTTCGGAAGAGACAGTGTGGATTTTCTGGGCTTTCGACTGAAGAATGGAGCGGTGCAACCCGGCGCAGTTAAGGTACGGGCAATCACGGAATTCCCGGTCCCAGAGAACCCTCATGATGTCAGACGATTTTTGGGGCTGACGAGCTTTTTTCGACGCTTCGTCCCAAAGTATGCGTTGATCGCTGAACCCCTCACAAGGCTCACCAAGAAGAATGAAAAGTTTGAGTGGAACCCTGAGCAAGAGGAAAGTTTCCAAGTTTTGAAGTCAAAACTAACATGTGAACCTGTACTTCAACTGTACGACCCGAATGCGGAGACACAGTTGCATACAGACGCCTGTGCGAAGGGACTGGCAGCAATGCTCCTTCAACGGAAAGACGACGAGTGGCACCTTGTCTACTGCGTAAGCAAAAGAACGACCGACGCCGAGAGCAACTATCACTCATCGAAGCTCGAGTTGATGGCTATCGTTTGGGCGGTGGATCGGCTCAGACCATTGTTACTTGGCATCCATTTTACTATTGTGACTGACTGCCAGGCTCTGGTGTACCTTAATGCACAACGAACACAGAAGCCCCAGATTGCAAGGTGGTATGATTTGATCCAGGAGTTTGATTTTTCAATCAGGCACCGTCCCGGATCACGGATGCTTCATGTGGACTCACTTAGCCGAGGCCCAGTTGAAGAGCCGCTGGATACGATGGACTCTGTTCTTGAGGACCGCTTCGAGGTCTGCCTCACCTATGACCTTGCAGACCAAGTGCTAGTGTTACAACGAGGAGATGAAGAGCTTCGAGAACTGGTGACCATACTAGAAAAGCCGGAACATTGCCGCACCGGGCAGGAGAAGGGGAAAGTGAGCGGCTACGTTCTGAAGGATGATAGGCTCATGAGAGTAATCGAACACGACGGCAAGAAAAAGTACAAGTTTGTGCTGCCCAAGTGTATGCGGAAGGCTGTAGCGGTGCAGTCCCACGACTTAATGGGTCACTTCGCACTTGACAGAACAGTTGCCAAGATCCAAGAGAGCTTCTGGTTCCCGCGAATGCGGAACTACGTTCGGAAACACATTTCACAGTGCTTTGAGTGCATTTCCAACAAGATACCTGCTGGCAGACGAGAAGGTCTCCTTAACCCCATACCACCAGGCACGCGACCATTTGAGGTGGTTCACATGGATCACATGGGTCCATTCGTGCCAAGTAAGAAGCGAAACCAATACCTACTGGTCATAATTGACAACCTAACAAAATTTGTGAGACTCTTCGCCGCGCGCGACACATCGACCAAGCACGTACTGCGGGCTCTGCAGGAGTTTATCCTAGAAAGAGGCCTGCCGAGAACCCTAATCACGGATAGGGGCAGTTGTTTTACTTCTCGAGCATTTGAGGAGTTTTGCGGTGCACGAGCCATACACCACGTCCTTAACTCAACACGACACCCGCAAGCGAACGGTCAAGTGGAGAGGGTGAATAGGACTGTACTGCCTGTCATCACAACCTCCATGACAGACCCCCAGCAGCGCGACTGGGACGAAAAACTGAATTTAGCTGAGTGTAGTTTGAACAACTCTGTGAACAAAACATCGGGAAGGACTCCCTTCGAGATGCTACACGGATATCAACCAGACTTTCACAACACCGCATTAAAACGGCTGGTCGAAGCTGAGGAACCGGCGTGGCAAGACCCCAAGGAAATGCGGGAACGGGTGCGACAGCACCTCATTGAGGAACAGGAAAAACTGAAAACCGCATACGACCGAAGACACTTCCCTGCGCGACTGTACGATGTCGGAGACATAGTCTTTATGAGAAGAGCTACTGAACCAACAGGCAAGCCAACGAAGGCTCAACCGAAGTACAGAGGGCCTTTGGTTGTGACGCAGGTTCTTCCATCCGACACATATCGCGTCACTGAGCTTGACAAGACCAAGGCCAGTAGATTCGCAACTACGGCGCATGTTTCCCAGTTGAAGGGATGGACGTCGACAACAAAGAAAACACACTTGGAAGACGATACATCGTCGTCAGAAGAAGCAGAATCCGCCAGGGAGGAAGTCACCGTTCAGCTCCCGAGGCGCTCTGCACGTAAGCGTGCAATTCTGAAGTGAGCACATTTGCAACACATATTACTTTTCGCTTGTATCGATTTTGTTGCTATTGTTGTTGTTGTCGTTTGTTGCATAACGTGCATTGAAGCATTTATGCGTTCATTGTGCTGTTCACGTATATGTGGTGTCAATTCCTGTGTATTCATATTTTGTTATTATTAAGAAACATGAAAGATTAATCTTTATTAATTTGCATAAGCATTGCTTTTTGCTGTCGTTAACGAGGACGTTAACAATGCCAGGATGCCCGAATGTAAGCGAGCGCCATCTGTTTTGGCCCTTTTATTTTATTTCGCCGAGCGCATTCCAAGCGAGCGCCATTGTGTTTTGCCTTTTTCTTTATTTCGCTGGGCGCAAGGTTGTGTTCTCGGAAGATTGTGATTTATTCGAACTCCTCGGCGCCAGGGGTCTCGCACGTGGATGCCCGTGCCATGAAGGCGCGGCTGGCTGGCGTCGGGCAGGATGCGGATCGGGTTACAGCCTTGGGCGAGACCAAGCTGCTCAAGAAAATTATGCGGCAGTCTAACAGCGGGACTCAAAGCGAGAGTGTGTGTGCGATGGTGGTACGCGACCACCAATAGTGTCCGTCTTGTAAACCAAAATTGTATCAAGAATATTAAATCCAGTGTTTCTTTAATTCCAAAAACCCATTTGTCAAGACCTCGATTATTTTCAAGAAGTTATTTTATTTGAAACAACCATCGATTTACACATGTGATACTGCTGTTTTGAACACATATAGACCAAAAAATGAGCTCCAGAATTTCGTTGTAGTATCCCTTTAAGCCAGAATGGCACAATAAAGACGTCTATCTTACTCTCTCTCTCTCCCTGTCACCCAGTCGACGGGTTCGCGCAGTTATGACGACAACGAACTCTCAATTTTCCAGAGCCGTGCGGACCTCGGAAACGCTTTAGAACGGGTCCCTATCGTTTCGTCAAAACACGTTTCGTGGGATTGCGTTTCGCGGACAACTTTCGCATAGACACACGTTTCGTCGACAGTGCATGGTTTCGTGGAAGCTCGTTACGTGAACACATATCCTCCTGCGACGTTTCGTCCCAGGAGGACATGTGTTCACGAAATGCGACCGTATCACACCTTGCGATGAACCCTCGCGAGGAGTTCCGACGAAACGAACGCGGAAAGCCTTGGCGATAAAACAATCTATCGAAGAAACGTCGCACCACTTCAAAACAGGTTCAGCTAGTTCACTTAATTTCCACAAGCGCGAACGGATTCCACAACACTAATTACTTATATCCGCCAGACCTTTGCTAGGCGAGAAGATAGTTTATTTTTACAAACATACTTGCAAAATCAGAGGTAAAGAAATCAGCTGTGAAAACTTACCGAATTCACTGTGCCGAAACCGGGCGGTGCCAGCAATCCATGCAAGCACCGAGTGGAATGCCCAGGGCAAGCTGAACTAACTCAACCGTTCTAACGTAGCGCTCAGCACCGACACTCAGCACAGTCACTTCGCAAAGCGCAGCGGAGGTCACGACTTGTTACCTCCATTATAGCACCTTTCGTCTGAATATCGCTTCTCTCTTTTGGTACATCCCGCGCTTTTGAAAATTTATGACTTTCCATTGGCTGGCGTTTTCCCGGGATCGGCGGATCGGCGTTGTGGCGTCGTGTTGTAGCATGGTTTTTTTCTTTCTGTCGGCTTGAGGCTCTCTCTTTACAGCCAACTCTTCGTCCCCTCCTTCTCCCTCCCCCTCCCCCCCGACGGTACGGTGAAAGATTCAAAAACAAAAACAAAACAAAAAAGCAAACAGAAAGAACAATTAGCCGCAGATTTTACTTCTTTGTTTCTTCGTTTTCGAGCACAAGTCAGGTTTGGCCATGGGCTTTGCTCTGCGCTTTAAGATTCATCCGCTACCGACCTATTTTAACCAAAACGCAAAATGTAAAGAAAACAGGGTCAATCAACCTTGAAAAATCCTTTTCGCTACCGCGCGGGGAAAAAATATTCGCTACGAAGGGATTGTATCTTTTTTGATGAATTCATTCGCTACGTACCTATTTTTGTATGTTAGGTTGCTCAACATTTTGTTGTTATTTTACTTTTTTGTGTCTGTAGCGAATACAGGACTGTGGAAGCCGACTTTTTTATCGCTGTTGTAGCGAATATATTCGCTACAACAGCGAATATATTCGCTACAAGCGCTTTTATTCGCTATATATTCGCAACAGAGATTTAGAGTGTAGTGTTAGCCATATTTACGTCGATGCTTAGTCGCGTCTCAGAGGACGTCGTTGGCTCCGGCGGCTCTCGTCTCGTCCTCCTCCCTCCCGGCGCAGCGTTGCATGGTGTCCCCTGCCAAGCCTCGTCGCGGCCACGGCAACTAGCGTGGCCTCCGCCATCTCGGCAAACCTGCAGGCGCCTGTTGGCCGGTGCCATTCTTAGCCCTCTCTTCAATGTCTTTGGCAGCGGCAGCTGCACTCGCTACGACTACTCGGTGTCTGCCTCGTCCATGACTTCCTCTGTTTGTGTCGCCACCTCGGGAACCTGTGGCCGCTGCATAGCTCCTCACACATTGGTACGCGTCGTGGCCGAAACGGTTGCAGGGCTCACACATGGGCACGCGACAGTCGCGCTGGATGTGGGCGTGAGGCAGAGCGGCGCCCTGCCCGGCGCCGCGACGAGCGCCAGCACTCCGGCGATGAGCAAATGCTGCGGCAGGTTGTCCAATGCTGGCCAGGCTTGAGCCGTATGACAGCCGGTCTGTCATCGACGCGTAGCCCGCGATGCCTTTCACCTGCTACTGCTCGGTGCCCACTTCGGTTGCCACGCCGCACGGTGCCAACGCCTCCTCAACTCGTCGTCAGGAACATGGTACAGCAGCCAGTGCAATCTGAGGCGATTGCTTCGGTTTCCCGGGTCAATTACGAGGCATCGCCGCCCTTGACGACGAGGTCGGCGGCGGTGAGGGCCTTCTGCTTACCCTCGTGTGACTTGAAAGTCACAGCCCAGACACGGTCCATCTGGAATGCCCCCAACGCCGTGACATCGGGGAACATTACCAAATGCTGCAGGTTGTCGCGGAAGTCATCGACTCGGTACGGGCGTCCACGAACCTCAGCTTGCAAAAATACGGTGTTAACACCGCAGAACCAATCGGCAGGGGCGGCAGAATAGTCGGGTAATCAGTAAATTCGCATCTTTCCTGGCACCACGGCCCGCCCGTGCCGCTGGCGCGCAGTAATGGAGCTCTTTATTGCACGTCGGCTCGAGCTCGCGTTCGAAAATGGAATGTGCTACACCACAGCGGTAAGAAATCGCTTCATATATGAGCTTTTTTATTACCCAATCTACACTGGACGCGCTTTCTGTAAAATGATGTGCGACCGGAGATTACGTGACTGGAACTTATGCTTTAGCCACCATCTCTTCAGACACGGGTGTTACGGGACGCTAATTACGCGACCTTGAGCTTCAGCCACGGTGTTTAGGTGCCGTTTTAAACGCCGATAACGAAATGCCGTCGTAGCACTTTCAACGCCAAGAGCTCGTGCCGCGTGGCGCGCTTTCACGGGCTTTAGGACAAAAAAGAAACAAAAGCATTCGGAGCAAAATGGTGAGATGTGTTTTTTTCTTCAAACGCTTTGTTCACGCACACCTAGGCCAGCCAACTCATGGTACGTGAACGCGACTCCGATGCTTGAAGACTTCGCCGTGAGGGGTCGCATCTATTGCTATGACTAATGTGACTAACACAGGACTGCTCAATTCCAACCACAGTGTATTTTCAATTCAATCACCGTACACAATTCCATCACAGTGCTCAAAAATGTATGTCAATTCCAATCACAGTGCTGAATTCCAATTACTGTGTATTTAGCGTAGACGTACAAGACATATTTTAGTCCCTTTTTCATAACCCTTTACTTAGCTCAATCAGGCCTCTATAGAGTCCCGTGGAACTTTTTTAATCGAGTGGGGGTTCCTACATGCAGTTTTCTTGAGCTATTGCAATTTTATTTAAAATTCCACTTTTGTCGGATGAACGCGGTATTTTTACAAAGATCAGGGGTGTCCCTGATCTTTGTGTCCCTTGTAACCTGTGTCTTGCCGTTCGTCCTGAGTGATGCCTCTCGTGCGACAATTGACCGTGCTAATAGTGGAAGGTGAGCGGCGTTTGGTAACTTCTGGTTTCATAGGCAATTTTGTTTAACTGTTGACAAACGACGACGATTATCTGCAAGCCTGTCTAATCATGGTACTAACCACTACAGTCTGGAGGTTTCAGGGCCATGCTTGCACAGAGCGCCAAGCTCATTGATGTAGTGATATGTCAACAGTGAAAGCAACATTTTCTAAGTAACCGGAAGTTGCAACAAGCGGCTCTCCTATTGCAGAAGCTATTAAGCCTACGCCAGTTTCAACGTGTTCCGATATGTAGATAATGTTCTTTTAATATACCAAAGATTCTGCGGGTCAAGATGTAGTTAGTAGGACTATGGACATTTTCGCACGTGCAGTTTTGATCCTACTGCACTTTTGCGGCACCTAAAGAAAGGCACATGTTGCAATTTTTGGGCCTGTCCCTTCCATTGCACGCAGATTCCTAGTTGCTGAGTCGTCCTCACCCCGTTCGAGAAGAGTTGTTCTTAACCACACGTCCCTCGCACTCCGAAGGCAGTGAAGAGGCACAGCGTATCTGCTGGCTCCGCCCGGGCCCTAAAAGAAAAAGTTATGCTTCCATGCCATCTAGCGGTATTTCATTGGGATCGAATCGGTATACTAAAATCTTCAGAGGTTCCCGAATCACGTCTTAATGGAGGTCTGAAAAGGTAAGGAGGTTTGCGAACTCACTGGGCGCCAATGTTGACCGAAACGAAAGCGTGGTTGTTCCATGTCAGCACAAAAATCTAAAACAAGTGCCAAGTAGGTATGGTGTGACCTTATGGCACTCTCAGCCCCTGCAATCCTTCGACAAATTTGAACCCACAGGTTGTCGCAAGAAGCGAAACATTTTACCACAAGCACATACTTCCACAAAAACAAGCGCTCCCTTTTCTTCCCTGTTCGTCGGACATTTGCCTCAATACTGTAAACGACTTAATTTTCGCGGGCTAAGATTTTCGCAGAATCGGGCCAAAGCTGAAAATTTGAAATTTATTCACAGCAGGTTCTAAATTTTCGCCGTCTACGAGTGTAGCTCCGCATGGCGATTTCACATATTTCCCGAATTGTTCACGGGACATATTTTTCGCGAATTGTAGGTGATTTGCGAAATTCGCGAGAAGTAGGTCCGCATGAAATCTAAGTCGTTTACAAGAATATTCCTGCCCCAATGTGGACGATGCTATGTCAGAACAATCTGGACAGTGTCTGAATGACCGGCTACGAGAGCATAATCTTTCTTTAACATCATGGAATGCCCCCAAAGCCGTGACATCGGGAGCATTACCAAATGCTGGAGGTTGTCGCGGAAGTCATCGACTCGGTACGGGCGTCCCCAGGACCTCAGCTTGCGAAAACACGGTGCCCAACACCGCAGAACCAATCGGCAGGGACGGCAGAATAGTCGGGTAAATCAGTCAGAATTTGCATCTTGCCTGGCACCACGGCCCGCCCCGTGCCGCTTCAGCTCGCCGTAATGGAGCGCTGCATTGCGTCGGCTCGAGCTCGCGTTCGAAAAGAAATGGAATGTGCTACGCCACAGCGGTAAGAACTCGCTTTATATTGTAACGAATAACGAAGTGAGCAAAACAAAGGAATAACTTCAGGAAACTGGAGACGTTTAATGGGGGGAACTTGTGCCCATAAATAAAAAGGAAAAAAGAAAAGATAACAGCAGAGCGTCGCGGGCGTCGAAAGCGGCGAAGCAGCGAGATCGAACGCTGGGGCAAGAGACTGGCTTTTGGCTCGCCACGCAGAAGCACGCTATGCCCACACGCGTGGGCTTCTGGAATAATCGGCGGCGGAAGGTTCGACGCGTAGAACGCTCGGGCCTAGAATAAAGAATAATGTTCTCGAATTCACCAGAATAATAAACTGAAAGTATAAACAAAATTCGCGGCAGGCCCCCAGGAGATCGAAGCCCTGGGCCTCCGCACGCAGAAATCAAGCGCGGTAACCACTGCGGCCGCGCACGCGCTTGCTCGCCAGACGCGTGGCATTATATGGGTTTTTTGTATTGCCCAATCTCCGCTGCACAAGCTCTCTGTAAAAATTATGTGCACCGGAGATTACGCGACTGGAGCTTGTGGTTTAGCCACCATCTCTTCAGGCACGGGTATTACGTGACCTTAATTACGCGACCTTGAGCTTCAGCCACGGGCGTTAGGTGACCTTGAGGGCATGACCTTTGAGCGTGGTGGGGCCTATGAAGCTGTCGCTTTAGAAAGCCGATAACGACATGCCGTCGTAGCACTTTCAATGCCAAGAGCTCGTGCTGCGTTGCGCGCTTTCTGGGCTAGGACAAAATAAGAAACAAAAGCGTTTGGAACAAGGTGGTAAGATGTGTTTTTTCTTCAAACGCTTTTGTTCACGCGCACCTATGGCCAGCCGACTCGTGGTGCGTGAACGCCGGCGCATATTCGATGCCAGAAGACTTCGCCATGATGGGTCGCATCTATTGCGTATGACGTGATGTATTAACACAGGACTGCTCAATTCCAACCACAGTGTATTTCAATACAATCACCGTACTCAATTCAATCACAGTGCTCATAAGATGCTGTCGTCGAATTCCAATCACGGTGCTGAATTCCAATTACTGTGTATTTAGCGTGAGTACGTACAAGACATATTTTTAGTCCCTTCCTCCGCAACCCTTTACTTGGCTCCAATCCGGCCTGTTAGAGGCCCATGTGGAACCTTTTTTAAAACTCGAGTGGGATGTCTACATATAGTTTTCTTGAGCTACCGCAATTTTATTTAGATTCCACTTTTGTCGGATGAACGGGGTATTTTTACAAAGATCAGGGGTGGGAGGCGTATTGGGTCCTGTGTCACTGCATGTCGCGTTCGTTCTAAGTGATATTTTTCGTGCGACAATTGACCGTGCTAATAGTAGGTGAGCGGCGTTGTAACCTTCTGGTTCCATAGGCAATTTTGTTTAGCTGTTGACAAACGACGATGACTATCTCCGAGCTGTCTAATCATGGTACGCCAAACTGCAGTCTGGAAACTCAGGATCATGCGTGCACAGGCTTAGGCACTATTGATCGTGATATGTCAACAGTGAAACAACATTTTCTAAGTAACCGGAAGTTGCAAAAAGCCGCTCACCTATTGCAGTGGCTATTAAGCCTACGCCAGTTTCACCGTGTTCCGATATGTAGATAATTTTCTTTTAATATAAAAAACTGCGGATTAAGATAGGACTACGAAGCATTTTTCTATACGTGCAGTTTTGATCTTACTTTTACTTTAAGAAACCTAAGAAAGGCATGTTGAAATTTTAAGACCTGTCCCTTTCATTGCACGCAGATTACTTGTGCTAGTCATCCTCACCCCGTTCGAGAAAAGGTATTCTTAACTACACGTCACTCGCACTCCAAGGCAGTGAAGAGAGGCATAGCTATCTCCTGTCTCACTGAGTCCTAAAAAAAAGTTTTGTTTCCATGCCATCAACGATATTTTATTGGGTCAAATCGGTAGACTAAAACCTTCAGGGTTCCGGAATCAGGTTTTGATGGAGGTCTTAAAGGGTAAAACGGGTGTGAACTCACTAGGCGCAATGTTGACAAAACAAAGCGTGGTTATTCCATGTCAACAGAAAAAAATCTAAAACAAGTGCCGAAGCAGGTATGGTGTGACCTTATAGTACTCTCAGCCCCTGAAATATTCGACAAATTTGTCCCAAGGTTGTCGCAAAAGCGGAATATTTACCAAAACACATCTTCCACAAAAAACAAGCGCGCCCTTTTGTTCCCTGTTTGTCGGACATTTTGTATAATATTCCTCGCTTACTGTGGACGATGCTATGTCGCACGATCTGGACGGTGTCTGAATGACCGTCTACAGAGCGTAACATTTCTTTAACATCAGTTGTAGAGGGACACCGTTTGGTACATTGTAGAACTGTCCGTGTTCACCATCTTCAGAAAAGCCTCAATTATTTCGCAGTTCAAAGAAAAAGACACACGAGGTGCTCAAGGCGTTTACTATCTTGCGTTTGGCTGAGCGCTGCGTTAAGTCAGCCGTCGGTGGTTTTGAGTGAAGAAGTTGCTGTCTTGCGGTCGTGTGGTCTGAGGCTGAGTGGTGTTCCCCTGGTGCAGGTGTCGCGCTGTGATGAGTCCAGCTTCATCTTTCTTTTCTTCATCCTACTATATCAGGAGTTGTGAGTACGCGCCGAGTGTATGTTTGTGTTCCTTCTTTTTTCTTGTCTCTTTGTGCGTGATTTTTCGATTATGTTCAACGTCTACGAAGTCGCCTCTACTTCTGCTCAATATTTTACCACAGACTTGACTACTTATTTACTCCAACTCTAAAACCGTCGATTGCAATCGACGGTTTCGAGATGAAAGTAAAATATATATACCAAAAGGGAAGGGGTGTGCGATTGGTTCTTCGGTCGCGCCCATTTTAGCGGAGATCAATCTTTAAACTTTAGACATAATAGTGTATGTCAAGATGAATACAATGGAAACAATTGCCGGGTTTGTCAGATGGTGTGTTGATGATATCATCATGTGCACATATGGAGATGGTTTATCGCAATCACTTTAAATATCAGATCGGCCGCCCCACAATCGCGGTTAACTGTAGAAAAACCAAATGACAGAGTGCCACAGTTCTTAGACGCTATGCTTACGAGTGATGGATAATATTGAGAGTACTGTAAATGTGCAACAACAAAAACAGTTCTTTTGAAACAGAGCTGGTCATTCAAATATCGTCGAAGTCAAGTACTTGGCGAAATATTCTTTGGAGAGGCCGTGCACCCATTATATCAATTAGACGTTCCAGAGACAGGGAAAGAGACTGTAAGATGCGGGCTATCACGATGCGTTCATAAAAAAGGCAAATGATCGAACAATTCGGGAAAGTGAAGAGATACGAGGCTCCAAAAACGGGAGAGTCGGTTATACCGTATTTGTATGACATCAAGCAAACCTTAAAACATTCGGCAAAAAGCTACGAGGTTGACATGGTCTTAATTCGGACTTCAAGCTGAGTGAATTGACGCCCTTTCAAAGCGGTCTACAGATGAATGTAGAAAAAGGAAACACAACTTTGAAAGTATCGTGTGAAAGGAGGTAGTATTTGAGATACCCGTGGCTTGTGGGTTTAAACATGTAGGCAATACGTGAAGGTGTATTAATGACAGACTAACGAAGCACAAACGTACAGCAAAGAACAAAATGTCAAATTCAGAATTAGCTACAAATATTCAGGAATCTAACAACTGTACGGTCTATTGGCCAGGAACAGAGGTGTTTTGCAGGAGCGTCTAATGACATGAAATGCGTGGCGAAAGAAGGGGTATCGGATAAATATGTCAGGCAATTGCATCAGTCATGTTTCAATGAAACTCGAAACCAGTCTTAAATGTTCTTGAAATTTTAACTAAAATTTTATTGACTAACGTTGTTGTTTTCTTTTATGGTTTGCTGTCTTTAAGCGCCAAACCTGAAATGTGCACTATATTTTTCTTGTGCGCTTGCACAGTTCTGCACAAAGAACTGCGATAGTCATTCTCAGTCAGCTTGCTCGCACGTTTGCATTTAATTACATCATCATCTATAGTTTGTGTATCTGTGTGTCAAAGGGCTTAGCTTCGTTGAATTGTTTCAGTCGGGTTTTCTCCTGGGCGTATCCTTAGTATTTTCGTCCTTTATGTCTTCGGAACAAACTTGCCTAGAATTTGAGGTGCCTTGTAAACCAAAGCTCTTCTTTCTTTGTGTTTGCACCGTCCTTATGCGAAGAGCCAGGCGATCTCAAATGTCATGGTGTTTCTATTCCTGTGTGTATGACTTTCAAATGGCTTATTTTCGTTTGAACAGTTTTGATTGGGTTCCTTTTAGGCCTGCTGTTTGGTTTCTGCGTTGGTGTGTTCTGAACAAACTGACTTAGCATTTTTGGTCACCTGAAAACGAAGTTTCCTTGTTTTCTATGGTGTACATTTTAACGTTGTGGACAACCTAGGGATAGATATATGTAAGCGTTGTAGAAAATAAATTTTGTTAGCTGAGTTTGAGAGACTCCCCTGTCACCTTCTTTTGTCCCTTCTAATGTTTCTTCGTTTCTTTCCCAGTCTCAGCATTTAAACACCATGACTGGTAGGAGTCCACAGCTTTGCACATTGTTTCCAGTTGCTTAATGACTAAAATTTGGTACCTGTCCTTGGGCAGTATTGCTTTCAGTGCGCTGCGGAGGTCTATATTTATACCGATCACTTTTCAATATTTTAATAAACTATCTAAACACATGGGCTCAGAATTCGTGCATATAACAATGTGCAGATGGTATCAATCTGTTTCGGCATATCCCATTTATGAGTGGCTTTCGCACGATCATGCATTATATGAAATCAGTGAATGATTAATGTAGTAGAAACATGTTGGACTCTTACTTATCCTAAAACTATCGCTATGACCTTTATTTAGGAAGAATGGATCAACTAATTCTGTTAGCAGCTTCTGCCAATGTCACATTACGCACGGTCCAGTGAACCCGTTATCGCGGTGCATATAAATGCTCTCAATTGTATTTAAACGGTCATATTAATACTATCATTGTCATTACTTTTGTGTGCTGGGGGTTAGCTCTAGAATTACGGGAATGCGTTCCACATCAATTTGCATGTTACACTAATAGTTTTCGATGATTCGGTCTAAGTTGGAGTTTTCCTCTGTTCTCTAAAACTGAATTGGGTTTACAAGCAAAGTGACGGTAGAAAGAGTGCAAAACCGTTGCTTTCAATATTTTTATACATTGTTATAGTGGTCGTACAGATCGTTATGTAGTATTGGAGACTTTTGGACCCATGCAGTTCACCTGATTGAGTTCAAAAGACGAGTGCAAGATTTAATATTTTTGTGTCAATGATTTCATGGAAGAATTATATGCCTTGATCCCACGTTGTCTACTCATGTTCTCATTTCAACGCAAGTTTGGCTAGCTCCTTTTACTTTTGACATGAACGTTGTTCTGCTTGGCGTTCGGTATTTTGTGAAGTCCAGTTAAAATCGTGGCCACAAACCTCGGCACTGTTCTGGTTGACGGGTGGGAAATGAGAAGTGAGGTGTTCGATGCTGATTGGTTAACGGGGAGGTCATGCAACTAGGAGGTAGGAGAATTGGAATGAGGTAGGCGAGGAGTGAGCTTGGCCACCTGTGCGCACCTAGAGGGAGGAGCTCGAAAGTAGTGGAAGGCTCTGAAAGATCAGCCGGTTTATCAGCCCGATTTGCGGTAGTGTCGCTTTATTCGAGGAACGACTATCAAGTGTACACGGGTTGATATTCCGAAGGCTTTAATGTTTGGGGTGAAGTTAACTTAAGCTTTTTTGCGACATTGATTTCAGTTCTTAATATTTTGTTTCTATTAGATGAACTATTTGTAATCTTAATAGAAAACATGGCCAAGCTCGAAAGTTTTTTTAGTTCTATGTGTTATTTAATATATTGTAAAATGTACCCCACTAAAAAGAAATAAAGGTTATCTGAAACATTTTTATCGTGCTTTCACAAAATAAATATTGATAATTTTAAGTGACTTACATCTACAATAGCATGTTCACAAATGATACAGTCAGTTTTTGTTTCCGTGTGAAGCTTTTTAATAACCGCTTTTTGCACAAACAAAATATAGAAAAGAAGTACAAACTGTAGCGCCTGAAAGCTAAAATCATTAATTCTGAGCAACAGTTAAATTTCACATTCACGTTCTATTCAACAGTTTGTAATATTCACAGAAAATTTTAAAAATTTATACATTATAGCCCAGGAACAGATACACATTCACTATATTTATTTACATCTCTGCATAGCACCGCGGTGTCTTTTATTTACTTTTCTTATCTGTGTGGCGGAGAGAACGTTAAAAATTGCGCCAGGTGAATCCCATTAAAAAAGAAATTACTGTCTCTCAAGTTGCAAGCTGAAACGTCGATCTCGCAGTAAAGGTATTAAAACAATTCTAAAAAGATAAGAGACAGTGGAAGAATACGGTACAAAAAACGGCTCATTGCATAGCGTACGTAATGTAATTTTCGTCATGTTTATGGTAATCGATACTCAAACTTTTACCATATATAATGCGACTGACACGCCACGCAGCGGACCCATGAGTTCGACACTACTGACCCGTGACACGACTAACTCGTGACACGACTGACGAGTGACGGAACTGACATTTCAAGCAAATCAATATTTTCAACAAAACTTTTCGCTCAAATTGAAATATTTTAGAAACAGTAGAAAGGTATATTGGTTTTGTCAATGCTCCTTGTTTCTTATTATTATACTAAAGAATTTAGGGCATGAAGGATGCGCTAAAAAGGTACGCAATAGTTTCTTCTTAGTCTCTGGCTTATAAGAGCAAATCTTTTGCACGAAGTGAACATCGAGTGTGGTAAGACTGCCGTGAAAGGGGATCGAAAAGGGTACATGGTTACATACTGAATACCATGGAAAGAACTGCTTATATTTATTCATATATTATTATTTTCAACAACTGATATTTCAGTCGGTTCAGCTGTTTCTTGTTACCAATTATAAAGATATGAATACTTCGGTAACATTGAACACTGCGGTCATTTCATAAACGTTGAACAACGTACGCCTTTTAAATTAGGCTGTTTAAAAATCGGCTTGCTAGCATACAAATTTAAATGCTTTGAAACCTGCGTGTTAGGTAACAGATACAGCCTAATTGCCGTAATTACCCATAGGAGGCATTACACAATCAACGTGCTTGAAACATGTGCCAAGTAGCAGAACATCCAAAATATTGGCTTTCATGCACCTAGAGCATGATGCTGTCCCAATAATAAATAACGAATGATCAGAGCTATCAATTCTTAAAGCCATAAATTATTTACACCGATATTTATCGTTTCGGAAGAATGACCTACACATGGTATGCGTTAAACTATATGATGGAGAGTGCCGTGAACGTACGCGTCTAGCGTCTTGAAGCTCAGGGGATCGCGAAACATTTGTGATGCTGAACCTTTTCTGTATCTAACACAATCGCCTAGCAATTCGCCATATATTTTATTTTTCAAATAATCTCAATTAGCTCAATGAGTTGCTCACAGCACTCGTTTATCACCCTCGGTGCAGCGGATATTGGCGTTTTAACTAAAATAATTCAACTATTTAGCATTCAAGTTTATTTTACTCTGACGATCTCTCTGTCGCTGCATTATTAGCGACTAAACCACCAGCTATTCGTGAGCAAAAGAGATTAATTAATTATTCAAGTCTTGCTGTATTTTTAGCAGCCCCTTTCTTTCTAAGACATAACCAAAGATCGTGAAATGAACAATCATTTCATTTTAAGAAAATAAAATAAGAAAAGAAAATCAATACACGTTAAAGGGGCACTGACACCCCAAAGGTCGTATTTTTTTATTGTCTAAAACGACGCATGTTATAGTCATAAACACGCAAAAAAAACCGCATCGCGAAAAAAAATTTACTTGCGCGCGCGCGCGCCTTTTATTTTTGGCGTTTAAATCTCCCGCCGCTACCTCCTTGCTTCTTTTGATCGATGACGTCAAAAATCAGGAAATTTAGAAGCTTTGTAGGCGGCATTTCTATAACATTTAATAACGGCAATCGTAAAACATGTTTTTTAACGCAATTGAGAACGCACTATGGCCCTCTTTTTGAAATACCGAAAATCAGAGTTCGGTGAGATGTCCCTTCCTAGATTTGTGTCCTCCCTCAGAAAACTCGGCGGCACTCGAGCAGATGGGCGTGTCGGCGAAGAAACCAGTTTTTTTCCCACTCCGGTTCCTTCTATCCCGCCAGCTCGCCTTCTCCTCGCATCGGGTCAGCGGAGGTCCGAGAGAAAGTCGAGTCGCAGGAGACCGCAAAATTTGACTGACTGCACTGACGGGGATCGCGCGGGAACTTCAAATTCGGCATTTGGAAATTGTTTTTTAATTCACAAATACTGAATTCCCAAGTTTCGAATTTTGAGGGTAATGTCCCGGCACCGTTCTCAATCGTTTCGGATAATAAAAAAAATTATGATTTCGATGTGTCAGTGCCCTTTTAAGAGGACAGATGAATTGTACAGTTGTCCCATTCTTAAAGGCTTGAGCGTGTTGGTGATCTACATTGATTTAAAACGAAAGAAACACACAAGAGGACGAAACGGACGACACAGCTTTCTTTGCTTTACTTTCATTATCTTATTAGGTACGCCGGCATGCTTGTCATAATTTTCACTGCATTTCGTCTCTACTCGCTGAAAGCTAACAAAGTATGTTTTACTAAAATAAGTTATTGAAGCATTTTCTCGTTCAGTCTTACAAATGCATCAACATAATATTTTGTAGCACTAGCAGACTGGATATATAACTTATTGTTCAATACTGCCAGTTGTATTAAAATTCAAACTGCCAATGATACTTCTCAAAACTTTTCTTTTTATTTTAGGCGATTACAAGCGAATAATAATAGTCTGCGAGTGATGTGTTTGTTCGTCTTTTGCTGTGTCTGGACGTTTCTTCAAAATGTACGCAGGGTTATAAAGTATTAATTTTTATTAACAATGTTTAGGAGAACAAGACGGACCTAAAACTAATGTTAAAACCAAATGAAAGAGAAAATTATATTTGGCCAGATGGAGCAATTTCTACACTATCCGGATATTATAGGGGCCAGAGCGATTTTGACATTATCTGCCTTGTAACGAAGTAAGACAAACCTTCTATTTCTCTTTTTCCGATTGCTGCTGACAAAATATTTACTCGTGTTATTTTTTTATTCTTTTAGATTGAGGTTAGACGACGGGTCAACGGTGAGAAATGGATATGGTGAGTGCACCTCATGTCACTTTATTCAAGACTTTCTTTAACTTCCTGAAAAGCAGTGGAAAGAGTTCTTTGTTATTTTAGTAAAATAAATGGAAATACGCTATGGAGTCACGACTGGCTCTCCCAAAGTACTTGCATTAACTTGTCTAAGTTGAGTGCTCTGCAATTGGTCATTTGCAATTTTGAGTGCTATTATGTGCTCGCGTATTTTCTTTATCTGGTTGCTTTTGCTTATAAATTTATCAATTTTTTATATAAGAAATAAACTTGTGACTAAAATGCGTGCCTTCCCATGTGGTATATACAACAAAATGGTTAAAAGAAATCGCACAGTATATAATACTTATATGTAAAATTATTCGAACCCACGCTAGTGAAAATATTCGATACGTGGAGATATTATAAATTTATATGATTTAGACCACAATGAAACTAAGATGCTATAGATGTTCTAAAAACACCTTAAAAGCACGAACGGGCTAGATAAAAAATAGTGTTTTTACACAACGAATTGTTAACAAGACGTTTTATTGTCATTACAAGGAATTTTGTAGGTTTTCTTGGCATGATGCCCGCAGCTTTTACGAATAGAATAGACAATATTTGGTTTAGTGCCTGTCCTCGTTTAAACGTAATGTAAAAGACTAACCAAGGTGTGACAGGATGGATGACACAGAGGGCGAAATTACTTTTAAAAGTGACTAAATTACATTATAATTTACCGTAAGCTAAAAGTAATTTCATTACATTACAATTACTTTAAAAAGTGATGAATTACTTCGAGATTACTTTTAAATTCTTCAAGCAGTAATTCGTACACTGGACAACAGACAAATTTTCGCTTTTCATTCAGTGGTGAAACTGATCGGTTAATAGCTATTGTGATTTCGTCCTCCAGATTTTGGAGAAGTTGTCTACTTCGGTTGGTGGGCCATGGCAGCTCGTGTTTACATAAAGCCGTAACAACTGTTGTGAGATGTGCTAAACCAGGGGTCTCAAACACGCGGCCCGCATGGCGTTTTCTTGCGGCCCGCGCAGCCGGACATAAGTGAATTTTTTTTTTAATTTAGTTTGGTTTTTTAATGATGTTTTTACTTTTGCTTAGCCCGAGTGTGTAAAAGCTTGCTAAAAATATAAAAAAATCCAAGCTGTTCGATTTTGACCATGTGCCAGGATACATGACGCAAACGTAGAGCGCGGCGTCATGAAATAGCGTCTGTGCAAGAAAGAGGGCCGCTTTTGGTTAAAAAAAGATAGTCGGACCGGACGGAGTAAGCCGAGGCGTCGGCAAAGGGCTTCCGAGAGTCCTTGGCACAGAGCTGTCGAACGCATAGCCTCCTATAATCCTGGTCCACGCCTTCACATGCGGATGGCGTATCCAGGGTAACTAATCTCCCCCTTCATTCTACCCCACCCTCTTCCTATTAACCATTTTCAGTCGTTTACCCTGAGACTGGTTTTTTTTTAGAAGAGCAAAAGTGACACAGAAAAACAGACAGGATCTCAAACTCAGCTACAGGTTTATTTCAACAACCTCCTCTTATATAGTCCGTTCTCGTCGTCACCAACCAATCACAAACGACTTGTCCTCTGCACCGTGACTTTACAAGTTCCACTCTATCACAAAAGAAGCGGACACTTCCAACTTTGGAAGTGTCCGCCACCAGAGAAGGAGAGTGTTGGCGGGCACCTCCAGAAATGTGTCCTTCGCAACGAACCAGCGGATATATCGGCGTGTTTGCTTTTCCCCTGCTAAGCTGAGCCTGATACTGCGGGGGTAGCTGTGCGCTCGTCGGACCTGTCAGCCGTCAGTCACCGTACTGTAAGCCTAGGGGTGAGCGGAGCACACAGAAAGCATCGTTACCTACGAGGGACAAGGCAACTCGTGAGAACTTCTGGATCCTCGGCAAGAAGTATAAGATTAACTCCTGACTCCTCATGAAAGGTTTTAAAATGTGCCAATTCTCTTAGTGACGTGCCCTCCATACTGGTAGCCTGGAAAGGGCCCCGATTACTTTTCGCCGTGAATCCGTCTTGACTGGAGTTTCGCGAACCGTGGTCTTCCAGCTATTTCTCCACTCGTAAGCTTTTTCTTCATCAACTTCGCCTTTCGACCCTGTCTTTTGTGTTTGTCTCGCTCTCGACTCTGGTGTCATAGATGTTTTGTTCTTAGATATGCCTCAGGAAAAAATTAATTAAAAAGTAATGAGTAATTTCATCAAAATTACTGCGTGAAAATGAGTCCTTACTCTAATAAATTACCAGTGTAGAAAAGAAATTTCTTACATTATTCAATACAGAAAAATTATTTCAATTGCAGTAATTTAATTACAGTAATATTATTATTACCATCTCTTATAGGTGGTACATAAAACATATTAACGAAGTTTTCTGATTTATTTTACTTTGCTCTGTGATGAAATAACTTTGGCATTAAGTCATTCCCAATATTACAGTGTTTTGATTTCGCTATAACTTAACGTGTAACTAATTTATTAATTTTCTCAAAAATAGTTTTGTAGTTGCAATTTGACTACATACTATTTAGCCTAGAGACCGCAAATTTTGAATTACATTTACCACTACTTTTCTTATGACATTTTCAAGCTGAAGCTTTCTTCTCTGAACTCACAGACCGGCAAACTATACCGAGTTTCTGCCTTATTGCCCGTTCTGCAAACTTGTGATACTTCGCAACCGATATACTGCTCCAGGCCGCTAACCGTGGACGCACAGCTGAGCAAACTGTCAAGGCCTCAGCACCTGTAGAGGGGCACAGAAAAGGCCCAACATAAAGCAAGAGTGCCGTCCACTGTGGGCATGGAAAGAAAGACTCAAAATAGTTTGGGATGGGCACATTGCATTTCGTCACAGCTACTTGCAGCAATTTTAGAATAACCAAAAGTTTAAGCCTCAGATAATTTATTTGAGTACCTACTAAACTAATAAATTACTTTTACTTTGAAAGGCAAGATAGAGAGAATGCTGACCGTTTTTGGTGGTGCTGCTCAATATTAAAATAACTTATTTGTAATGTACCCAGAACTAAAGATATCCTATCATAGTACTAAAACAATATTGAAACATCAGCGAATAGTGTGACAAATGAATAATATTCTGTAATAAATTTGAGTAAAAGATTTGGACATGCCGCTCAGTGCAGAAAAGCACATACATATCAAACTCATTGAAATATTCTAGCTCATGAAAAAGTATATGTAGAGTAAATGTAATTTCTCAAAAAAGTTATAATTCTAAGTAAATTATATTTTCTGTGCTACTAATTATTTTATAGTATTGGACTACCTTTTTGGCGAAGTAGTTATACTTTTAATGAAATTACGTTTTTAAAGTAATTTACCGAAGTAAGCATTGACTTAAGCGTCATATTTCAGGTTATCACGGAGAGGAGACTCTATGTGAGGAAAGCTTACCAATACTGCTAGCTTACGCTCCAAGTCAACCGGGATACCTATCTTACATGCTGCTCTATATTATCCTGGACAGGTGGGAAACATTCATAACAGCCATTGTAAATTCTCTGTAGATTCCTTGATGATATTTAGACCTGAATAGCTGTCTGGATAAACTTTAAAGATCGTATTTGTTTTCTTTTTGCTATTTTCTTCTTGGAAAAACACCGAATAAGTAACGACAAGATATTTCCCAAGAGTTGAGGCAATATCGTCGTCGAAACTCTTGTTCATAGCATCTTCTTTCAAGTTTTACATTATAAAATTTGATAAAGCGGCGAAATATTTGAATAATGATCTTTATTAGGAGCGACCCAGTGCCTGATGACTGTACAAAACCAAAATTCTTGCATATATACGCCGTCTCACACCCCTCATAAATATGAGATCCTAGATTAATTAATTCTGCCTATTTTCAATCCAGTCATGTGTATATATTGCAGGCGTGTTTTGCGAGCATCTCAAGTTTCGGTGAATCAAACTACTCAAACTAATCCTACTACCCCATAAAACTCTTGAATAACGAGAATTTATGCGAATTTGTGACGCGAAAATATTGAAGGACATTAATTATCTAAAACAAAAGTTTTAAATAAGCACCAATTTATTTTTTATCATTGGCTTAAGTTAAACATTTAATTCAACCTAAATTAACAAAAACTTCATGTGGACAATTTAGGCATTTGAATGGGCAAAAAGGAATGAAACAAAAGTAGGCGTTATCTTCTTCTTTCTCTTCTGTGTTTGTTAGATAAAAAATTAGAAGGGCTTTAAAGGCTAGCTCTCTTCTAACCTAATTTTAAAATTCAGTTTTTTTAATGGTGTTTTTTAATATTAACGGAGTTGTTTTATATATTCTGCCGACCGACTCTATCAGGTAGTCTAAAATCGTTCATAATTTACAAGACTCCCTAGCAAAATGCGCTTTTACTATTTATTTAATCTGCAGGTCAGACTCACTCAACCCATGCTGTAGATAAAAATTTGAGTATTTCCACCATGAATCCGGACAAGAAAATATGACATCTGAAGACAAAAATTGGCTTGAAAAAGGCGTTTTAAAAATTATCAACTGCTTATTTGTAGGTGTGCGTAGGTTTTTCCAGCGTCGAAAGGAGTGCGACGAAAAGATTAGGTTCACCGTAGCCAGCATCAGAGGACAGGGAACGCCCGCTACGCTTGATCGACCCGAAGGCGGAAAAAAATTGGTAACGTGACTATGCTATTTCTAACCAGTATCGCCAGCTTCATAGCGATTGATTCCTACAGTGCGCGGACGATATGAAAAATGGTAAACACTTATTTTAACCGTGAAGCGAAACACTGCAATAGCTGAGGTGTGACGACGGAGCCACTAAGTGTCATTTCGGAGCAGATGGACTGAATTAACGGTAAAGGTGCGAGCGCGCACCATAGGCCCGCATAGGCGTTTCTTATTAAAGCGAGTGACACACCGAATGAACGTTTTACGGTGTTTTAAAACAATGAGGGTGTATTAAGTAGAAAGCATTTTGTGAAACTGTTAAACAATTTTTATTGGACACAAACTATGACAGCCTTGTGGTAATTGAAAGAACACTTCGAAAGTCAAGCGCCCAAATTTGAAATCCAGGGAACGACGAAACTGCATAAGTATGCACGAATCTTGCCCTGTCGTTGGTGTGGCTGTCTGAATGTCTTAGGCAATGTTATCCGACGCGAACTAACACCACCTTGTGGTCACTGGCGAGCACTTCGAAGTCGCGCACTCAAGTTTCGAGCGAGTAGCTCCACCTGATTTCACGCCCACGGTTTTGCCGGCTTAACATCCATCTGCTTTATTAGTTTTATCGGCCTAGAACCTTTATTGCATGTTTAGCGAAGGCGCCCTGTTTTTATTTTATTGTGAGCAGCCTCAAGTTTAGGTTGCTACGTGCTGTCGTGGCGCAAGTGAAGACGTATTGTCTGCGTGACGTCTGACGCCACAGTGTCACGTGACATCTGACATCACGTAATTTACGATGTCATCTGACGTCATCAATTCACGTAGCGTCACTGTGCAACGTGATTTGCCCTGACAGTGTCACGTCAAGGTGTCAGCTGACGCCAGGTAATAGGTGACATGTTGCGCGGCGTGACGTCAGGGTCGTGTCGAGCGGCGTGACGTCAGCTATGGTGACATCAATATGGATGTTTTGGCGGAGGGCCGAAAGCCAGTCCGCGTCGATGCAGAGTGTGGTCGATGGCGCGAAACCCACGAAGTGTCCCACTAACTGTTATCACAGTAAAACTTAGGCGAGCGCTGAGCGCGTGCCGCTGAAGACCTCCACTGTTATCTAACAGGAAGAAATCTGAGTTATAATCACGGTATGAGCAAGCGGAATTTCAGCGGCTGTTCGACTTATTTACGTTAAGTTACTCCCCACTTTGTTCGGCAAACAATTCCTGGAGTCGCACCGATTGTAGTAGTGCTCGGTGCAGTGCAAAAGTAAAGGAAGATCCATTGGTGGATCCTTAGGGAATGCGTTAGAATGACCATTAGGAAACGTCGCATAAGTTCCTCTTTGGAAAACGCTAAAGCTGACCTCTTCATTTTTTTGTCTACTGGTTTTCTCTTTTGTTTTTTCTATTTTTTGCTGCCTCTTTTTGACTTCGTTGCGGAGTCAGTGTTCGCGTTTCCCAAGGGGGACATGCGCGACGTTTCCCAAGGGTCGTACTAGCGTTGTTCTTTAAAGATCCACCAAATAGATCTTCGCTTTAACGCTTTTACGACTTCGGGGGTTCTGGTTTGCTCGCCTTGCGTGCTTAGCAGCGGCGCACGCTGCATAACGCTTTGCTTTCGCTGTTCAATAGTTTCGGCAACCCGTCTCCCTCGTTCACGATTCGTCTTCTTTTGCCGCATACTTGGACCAGCGCTGAGAACTGGTTCACACTCCATTTTGTAGCACAAGCAGAGCTATACGCGCTCCCGCACGCGCGAGTTCAGATCGCCCCAGCATCTGCGTGCGCATTGACTTCCGGCCCATGACGTGGCCTCCTCTCGCCTTCGCTTCTTCACTACTCTCCTCCTCTGTACGCGGCGCGCTTCTCTTTCCATTGTTTTATCCAGACAGACGCCGTCTGCTCTTTTCCTGTCATGTGGGTACTAATGCTAACGCATCAATGAAATAAAAACCGTTTTTGTCCATTACCCTGCGATTTTATTACCAATCTCCCAAATACTAACCACTCAACCTGCCGACCGGGTGAATTCAGCAATGCTGATTTAGCCTTTTGTTGTAGATATGCTCGTCTTCGGCGAAACTAGCATGAACTCAGCAATGGCTGGTCAAGCGAGTGGCGACAAAAACTAAACAACCACTAGGGCCTCAGTGAAGTTGTGCTCCCTCATGATAGATAGTGCGGCAGGCCTTGTAGGCCACCTGCTCGCCCTGGGCCTTTGAAAATCCGTCCGCGACTGTGAATATCCTCTTTATTTGTTGTTGTTGTGTTTCACCATTGTTAATACATTTCCCCAAAGCAGGTCTGACAAAATGTCTGAGACTCGCCTTCTTTAAAGATCGACGAAATATGACAATGCCGACCTTCTTGCCGTCGGCCACAGACGCGCGTGTTGCGCTCACGCATTTTGGTGGCTCACCGTGGTTGCGGCAAATCCCAAGCCCTAAAGCTTAGCTCAGTTGTCAAAAATGCTGTGTTTATGTTTTTGACTGGTTATTCAGATTTATGAGTTAGGCAGAAGATTTTGTATAATCTGTAAATATGGACTTTTCATATTTCAGCATAAGCCCAGGTATTGGCGAACCGGTGTATCACGTTCCATCAAATCAGCTTGAAAAGGTGAAGACTCATTAAAGGTTACGTGGATCATCATTGCTAAAATAAAAACGATTGAAATATTAAATATTTTCATCTAAAACGTGCAACGCTAGCTAACACACTGACATGGTATTTTATGTGCTAACTGGGGAATGTTCACGGAACTCAGCCTCTACTATGCCACGATATGTGCTTTCATAAATTTACTTTCGCAAATTTGATGGTTGTGATGGATTCGTCAGTTTTCCATACGATTTGCTTCTCGATTTTAAACCAAAAACAACAAAAAAAGTGCGTGTGGCCTTTCTTGGTTTACTTTTACCCAAAACGATTATTACCGTAAAAATGTATGGCACAATTCAAGGGTATTTGAAGGAGAGGCGAGCGGTGTTTTCATCTGGAGAACTCATGCCGCACTTTTTTTATCGAGTTTTCAACTTACCTTCGGGGTTGCTCTTTTTTATACTGAGGCCGGGTTCCAAAATAAACCTAAAGTAGCAGTAATGGCATTACTGTAACGAAATTAAAGACTAAATTACTTTCTGTGGCAATGAGTAATATAATAAATTGCTTTTCTTTGCTGGTGATTTAGTAATGCTATGAATTCATTTTAGGGAGTGATTTCGAGAAAATTACTCATTACTTTTGAAATTACTTTTACACCAAATAAAGCCTTATCAGTTTGTGAGCTTTAAAAAATATAAAAATATTTCGCATGATAATTTTTAGGCAAAGAGAGACACAGATATTAACATTGCAACAAATTAAACAAGGCCTATCAGAGTGCAAAGTTTCGTAGTGGAACACGACATATGCACAGACGTGTTCGAAAGACAAAGCACATGTAAAAGGCTTTGTGTGTGAAGATATCGCTAGGCCAGGGCTCACGGAATCCTAGGCCGAGCGGATTCACGTCGCCACATCACCACCACGGTCGCATGCTACATTAAAGCAAAGCACACCACCAGTGAGGTCAACGCGTTTTAGAACCTGAGGCTCTTTCGTCAAGCAAGTTCAAACTGCCAAGTTTGATCACTGCGACCTGAAGAAAAAACAGCCGGACTCAGTAGTTATCTCAAAAGCATTATCAAGCATTTAGAACGTTCTGGGAGCGTTTGCAGTTAAATATGCTTTTTGTCTGATAAAACAGGAGGCGAGCAAAGCAGGTGCTCCTCGTGGTATACCTCTCTACTTTCTTTCTTCTGTTTCTTTGAGGTTTAGTAAGAAATAGGCAAACGCGCAAGTATTGCCCCCCCCCCCCGGGGTTCGTTGCGAAAGTCTATATTGAAGGGAGTTCCCGACATCCCTGTCCTTCCCTGACGGTGCTTCTGCACGTCAGGAGAGGATGTGGCAACGCGCAATAACGTGGGATTTTCTGGTATTTTGAAACAATACTCCTCGAAAGGAAGGTAAGAGGATGCTTCCACTAGTGCTCTTGGAAAAAAACAATTAGACTGCGCCGAGTATGAAGGAAAACATTTTACATGAAGAGTTCTTATGTGAACGGGTTGCCATGGCTAATGACACGTAGCATAACTTCTCTAAAATAAGAAAGACAGAATGACGTCCGGTTTAAACTAAAGACTTTCTCCATTGAATGAACAGTGAATCCATTGAGCTGACTGTTTCTTAATCCCATCCAAAGATCAAGCTTTTCATCATGTTCAACGCTTTCGTTGTCTGCGCCACCTGTGCGACTGTTCAGTATGGCTCCCTCTGAGGCGCACGTGGCTGTTGCGCTGCAAACACAAATATAAACCTTATTGCATATATACTGTAAAACAAATGTGCACGAGCTACTGTCTTAAGGAATCGAAAAGTAACTTCAAAGTAATTTTATTACTTTTCAAAGTAATTGTAATGTGATATCATTAACTTTAGTCTGAGGTAATTTGGTAATGTGATTTGAAAACATTGTTTTGCATTTTTTCCAAATGTAATTGGTGAAGTACTTTCATTACTTCTTAAAGTAACTTTGTAATTTCTACAATATAGAGTCCTTTGAGGGTAGAGATTTTGTCTTGTTTTCTTTTAAAAAACAGGTTTGTATTGTTTTCATTGTGCGAAATGTCAACTTTTCTCAATGTGTGAGGGCACTTTAAAAATTAGGTCAGAGCCAAGACTTTTTGTCAGAGACATCCAATTATTATCTCCAAAGTCTTGCCAGTACATTAATTATGCAGTGTTTGGAAACATGATACCGGTTGTCTTCTGGCTTTCACACTTTAATGATTGACCAGCTCCAGCTAATGTAAATGAATGGGAGGGGGGGGAGCATCTCTTGTAGGAGAGCCCTCGTCCCCAGCCACGTGGTTCCCATATCCGATTAGGCGGACGAAAAAACAAGACCTTGAAACATGGAATACGCAAAAAAATATTGAAGAGGCCAAACAAGAAGGAGCGACCGTCGCGAATAAAACGTGAACTCTTCCCATTGAGGTGGCGAAAGCAATACAATGCTATCCCCCATACCGGAAGTTCGAGAATTCATGATGACGATGCCTGCTAGGCAGAGGTCTATACCACATATTCGTGAAAAGGAATATCTTGTTTTAGAATGCTTGTAACTTTCGAATTTCTCAGCTAAGTTTTCGTAAGTCTTCCCCAAAGTCTGATTCTAATATTATAGCTATTTGTCTTATCTGTTCTTTTAATTACTAAAAACGTACAAATTGTTCATCTCGATTTGTACACTGAATATTTTATACCAATGAAAATGTAAAAGTTTAGTTCTCCAGCAGTGACATCTCTAGTTTTCCTAAGTAGACATTTTAATTATAGCCATGGCAAAAAAAAAATTAAGAAAACATGTAGCGTACATTGCACCGGCCCACTCCAGTTCATTGTTCTACTGCAGTAGGGCTCGACATTACGCTTCAATATGTAAGCATTTTTAACGAGAAACGTTCTCTGACCAAGTGTTCTGCATTTCGTGATGTCCAAATAAAAATGAAGACTTGATAAAAGCGTGGCCGCGAAGCTCGACACCAATTATTATCGTTATCGGGTGGGAGGGAGAAGTGAGTTGCTCGATGCTGATTGGTTAACGGGAGGACATGTAACCTCGGGGGTTGGCTAGGTGGACCTCGATCAACTGTGCTCACTATGGAAAGGCTCTGGAAGATCGCCAGGTTTATCAGCTCGATTAGCGGTAGTATCGCTTCGTTCTAGGAACAACTATCGAGTGTATACATGGTACGTGTTAAACTCTCTGATGAAGAGCGCCGCCAACGTAGGCGTTTGGCGTCTGGAAACTCATAGTATCGCTTAACGTTTGTGATGATAGGGCGTTTCACGTATACAACACAATTGTCTCTGAATTTTCTTTAAACTCTAATCTCTGTGTTTCTTCATATACTCAAACACACTACAAAACAAAAAAAAGCATGTAAAGGAATAAAATATCTGCAGTTGTTTCAGCGATTTATCAGTAAAACCGTTATATGCAGAAGTGCACTTTTAGAAGAACGCAGCCGATGTTGCCGTCGGCGGCGCTGTGCCTTCTGGCTTCGCAACTACTTTTGTGTTGTCTCTTTCTAGTAATTTAGAATATCACTCGTACTTAAGATATACATTCATTAAGAAAAACAGCGCTAAAACACAAGGACACAGAGGAGAAAATTACACACTGGACAAGGCGCTTACTATAAACTTTCTCATTATGTGACACACGCGCTCCAAATATTTTTTTTATTTACTAATTTAGAAATTTCCGATGAGGCGCAGCAGGTTTCTAATTGAAACCATGTGTTTATTTTCACTAAATAAAATATAATAACACTTTTTAGTTTATTATTTGACTTGTCGTGACGATTCTTCCTTGGATTAGGTCCCCCTAATCGAATAACTCACCTGAACTCACCGGATTAGTGTAGCTTTCAATGCTGTTTTAACGAAATATCTAAAGTCCAAGAAAGAACACTTGTTCTCACTGATTTCGAACACTGAAAACCTAATTATTTTTCAATATTACTGTAGCACCCTTTGTACGTTGACTGTTGTGGGACGATACATGCATAGGTACAGAAATTACATATTTTACCGTACACAATTGAGGAAAACCAAGAAGGTGACTCCTGCAACAACTTCAGTCGATGTTCTAATGTCAGAATATAAACCGTATCACCTTCTCTACGTGCACCTGCTCTCATAAAACTAATTTTAAGAAATGCTAGAAGCGTGCTTTAAGTGAACAACGCAAGCTGAAATGCTGTCGTAGCTCGGTGAAGTTTAGCTTATCTCGGCAGACTGTGAGCGCATTATCGAGAAGTTCGGTATCCATCCGTAAATATTTTTATTGTACTTCGGATGTCGTACGTCATTTACACAATGTTGCATATGCCGTGCAAGTTAGTGGCTGGTGCGGTTAAGGACGGGCAGAAGCGGTGGTGCCCGCCACTAACATTTTTTTTATTTAACGCATGAAAAATGTTATTGTAAGAAGAACAACGAACAGAGCAAACACACACACGATTTTTCTTTGTTTTTCTTGTGAAGGGACTTTTTTAAAAAAGCTGACAATAAATTTTATTAAGCTGTATATTTACTGAATGTTGTATCTTATATAATTATATTTAGGAAGTGCAAGAATAGACTCCCTAATCCTGAGGAGCCCCCTTTACGTGAGTCTACCATTTATTTTTTTACATTATGCTTCATGAGTTATCTGAAACATGTATTTGTACTTAAGATATATTTGCCACCAAAATATATTTATTTATGTCTAGTTATTATGATGCACGCTTCAGCATATTATGGAATATTTACTTTCATTTGTTGAAGTACTTTTTGTGTTGGAGTTATGATAACTTCCCTATCGTTCAATTAACATTTTGTGGCTCTTTGTGTGTTTCTGAAAGTCTGGCACGTATTCTATTCTCCGTTTCATGCACAAGTCGTCGCACTTGCTAATGCATGACGCGAGAGACCGGCGCTAGACATTTTCAATATGAACACGGGCCCTGTAGTTGTCAAACACAAAGCTGGGGCTGAAGTTTATGGAGCGCGCCGATTGGACTCTTGCAGGATGACGCAGCGCTTTCATCGCCGAAGTTCATTCGGCGCGCTGCGCTAACTTTTAATCCCGATGTAATGTTTAACGAGTCTAATGCCCCAGGAGGGTAACTGACGCGTCGGATTGTACCTACTTCAGGAGTCAATTTTGACTTAGCGTGATCATGAAACTGGTAAAATAATTTTGCGATCTGAGACAAGCTGAAAAACAGAAATAAACATGTATTCGGTTTTGTGAACTTATTTGTTGTATATATGTTTTTAGCTCGATTCAAGCACGGTTTTGAAGTCGAATTTCTGATTTTTGACCAAAAGAATTATTGTTTTGGGAGCCTTCTTGGAATATGAAAGAATGCAAACGGCAAACTTGGGCAATCTAACATGGTGTAGGTGTAACGTAACAACTAAGACTAAAGGCTCGCTCACACTCTTGCAACCGAGTACGACCTAGAGAGACAAAACCGGTTTTTAAGCCTCTTACGACGTCTTAGAACCAGCTCCGCAGCAGCGCATCCGGTCCTAAGACGTCACAAGAGGCTTAAAGACCGATCTGGTCTCCTCTCGGTCTTACTCGGTCGCATATCTGTGAACAAGGCTTAAGAGAAAGAATAAACAACATAGTACGAGCGCTGAATTGCAACTAAATGTTTAATAGACCCTTTTGAAATTCATGTGCCGATTATCAGAAGGTCGAAGGTTGCACAACGGCGGAGCAACTGCATCGACGAACGTGCAAGTCATTCCGCAAGATAGCTAACGTCGGAGCGCGTTCAGCACTACGAGCCGACGAGCCAATCAAACAGCGTCGAAAGTGCAACGTCACTGCGCTCGTCACCTTTTCCTGTAGGTGTGTTTTTTCCTGTGTGCCGTGACGTTGAAGTTTTAGTCCGCAAATGTGCAGGGATTCTAGAGTTGCAAACAGAGGGCAGTATTTCGAAAGGGGTCTATAGTGAAAAGAAACCAGGAAAACATAAAAGGCACACTCAACCGCGCATGCACCACCCAAACTGTCTCGTCACAAAAGGTTTCATCGATCAGCGCATCCCTGCCCCCCCTCCTTCTCTCCCTCCCATTCATGGTAAAAAAAAATGATTTCTTTTTTCCTATTGCGCCACCGATGGCTTGCTGACATATTGCGCCCCCTATTGTTAATTACGGTGCGCAATGTGTCAACAAGCAATCGGTGGCGCTATCGAGAAAAAAATATATTTTTTTTTACTATAAATGGGAGGGGAGAAGGTTAAAAGACACTTTTTGTTTGAATTCATCCGAAAAGGTAAGGAGTGCAGCATTTCGTCAGCTACACTTTTTTTTTTTGTATCGATGTGCCTATATAATCATGTTTCGGAACATAAAACTTTCAGCTGTGTTAGAGACTTTTTAGTGTTGTGTCATTTACCCGCAGCCTAGGGGTTTTTTTTCAACCACACCCTATACGCCTCGCAAGTGGGCTCATTTTCGTCTTCTGCGCATGAGAAAGGAAGTAGCGGTGACGTCAGAACGCCGAGCCCTGATTGGCTGATCGCGGTCCCCTATCTTAGCGTCGTCTGCTCCTTTGCAACGTCGTCTGCTCGCAACGCCGTCTGCGTCTGTCTTACCTTTCCTGCGACTTTCGGAAGTGCAGGTCTTTACGAGCGAGCTCGACTTCGCCTTCAGAGAAGGCAGACGAAATAACTCGAGCGGTTCGTTGTTTTTGTCGAACAACTAGCAGACGCGCATCAAGGAGGGAAGTCAAAGTACTCACTGGCGAGCTGTCCCGAGACGCCGAGGTTTGTTTACTAAGAACCGAGAGTGAGCGTGTTAGTGTCCGCAAGTTCCCTCCCAAATACTTTTTCCCCCTTTTCGTGTGCGGCAAGACTCCTCATTCTTTAACGGCGTCGGCGGGTTGGCGCTGTTAACGTCGTCTGCTTTACGTCTGCTATAGGCAACCTGCAATGCAGTTTGGCGCGACACGTTGCGCCATCTGGCAGCCGCAAAATAAAGAAACTGGGTAGGCCAGGCCTGTGGGGGCTGCGGGCGCGGCGCATCCAGAAACCACATGTGAACGTTGCGTTTCGGATCGGCGTGAGCTTTTGGAACCGTTTGTCAGTAAAGTAAGTCCCCACTTCACGTCTCTATGACCTCACCGGGTTCCTGCAACATCTCGCCTACTCCTAGAGTTCCCCCAAAATAAACGTTGCTACTGCTGCGTGAAAGACGGCCACAGTCGCGAAGGTGACTCAAGCGTCAAACTTCACCGCTTCCCTTCGAGATCTTGGGAAGCGACATGGCGACAGAAGTGGATTACTGCAGTGCGACGCTTCAAGTAAGTGAATTTTACAGAAACTGTTAGGGGAAGTGAACGACAATATATGTGCAGGCCTGGAAAGTGGTCGGACGAACTCGTTTTGCAGACTCCTCGGCGAAATAACATATTTATACAAGTTCTATTACGAGTCGCTTTGGCAGCCACATAGGGAAATACGATAGGAACGATCGGGCCGATTGTTGCTTCGCTGTGACGATCGAGAGTCGGACGATCAGGTGTTCAAGCGAAAGGCCCGTCGCCCCGTCGCCCCGTTCCGGTACTCCTAACGCCGTTCGGCACGCGTGGTCGCAACCAAAACCTTCCAAACCTGCGAGTTTTTCAAATAGTGGATTTTCGTAGCACAGTTTTGTTTTGTTTCAGCAACCAAATTTAATGCTGAGTCTGGTAACAAATGTGACGGCGTGCAGAGAGCAGGATGCTAATTTAGTTCTTTAGAAAAGCTCATGCGAAGCGTAAATATCCTTCTTACACGTACACTTTGTTCCCTGTCGCCTTTTTACACCAGGCTTTGCAATGTGCGCACGGTTCTGTAGCATGCAGAGTTTGGTTCTAATTTCCCACATTTTATTCTAGTGTGTGGGGCGTCGGGAGAAGAAGAGGACGGCCGAGCGAGGTGCGAGCGCGAGCGGGGGCAGCCGGCGAAGAAGAGGAAGAGCGTGCTGCACGAGGCTGGGGCCGGGCAGGAACGATAGATCTGTTCTGGCTGGTATGGCCCATGGCGAACCCCGGAGAATTCCACCAGCGAGGTTCAGATCAGGACCGGCGGAAGGGGCGAACTCTGACCATATCGGCCTACGCAGCACTGGCGTGGGGAGGACGGTCCGCGAGGCCTGGACACAGGCTCCGACCGCAGGCTCTGAACGACGGGCGACAACTAGGGTCAGCGTGTCCGGACTGCCGGCTCTCGAAGACGGGCAACCGGGATGTACAATAAACCCATTCGCGGCCTTCTCGTTGTGTTGTTTCACTTCACTAGGAGACGGGCGAAGCACAGACCGATCGGGCGGCCACAAATAGTGAAGACAACTCAAACTGGTGTCCAAATGACGACTCTAGAATATTTTCTAAACACTTGGACCTATCAAGGCTCCCGATGGCCTTAAAAAACCGCATAAAAGGACCAGGGACATGGCAGGCGGGGCACAGGTGCACACGGGGACTGCTGAAATCGGGGTCGCCGCCGCTCGAAACGGCCCGACGGACAGATTGGCCGCCCCATTAACAGAGACGCCACCGCTTGTGGCGCTGAATGCAGTACTCTCGTGGCGCCGCCTGGCCATGCTGCCGGCTGCCTATAGTCAAAGCGATGGCTCCTTTACCTTTCCTGCGTCTGTCGGATATTCACCGTTTTTTCATCGGCGAGAGTCACCGTTGCCTCGGAAAACAAGGAGATGACAAGAGGAAGAGATTGACCTCTTAATCTAAAGTTGAGGTCAGTGATCACAGTATAATATGGGAAGGGTTCACAAGGGTCGCGCGGGCACGGCAGACGGTCACCGAGTCGGAGTGGCTGCTGAGGCCTATCTGCCGAGTTCGCTTGGTCGGTGTCGGTGGAATCGTGGCCGTTGGAGCTTTTCCCGGGTGTTTGTGGATCCAGCGTTCTTGTTCGTCGTGGTCTGGTTGAAGTACTTTTTACTTTTTCTTGCTGCTTGAAGTCGGGACGCGAGAGAAGCGCACGTAGAAAAATAAACGTCCGTTGGTCGTCGCGACCGCGACGCTGTCGGCCATGCTGATTTGATCGTAACAAGTGCGTAGCTTCGGAGCTGTCGTAGGATTTTGTCGTAACCTGCGCAAAACTTACGAAAATTTCGGTTCGTGAATACGAATTTGTTTTTAAGTTTTGTCTTACGCATATTTTTGGCGTAAGATAGTTTCGTGAATTTGGCCTCTCCACTTGCAAAAGTCGCAGGAAAGGTAAGACAGACGCAGACGACGAAGCGAGCAGACGACGTTGCAAAGGAGCAGACGACGCTCAGATAGGGGACCGCGATCAGCCAATCAGGGCACGGCGTTCTGACGTCACCGTCTACCCCCTGCGCGAGAAGCAGACGAACTTGCCCTCCGCATATTCAGTTGAAAGTTTCAAATCAGG
This sequence comes from Ixodes ricinus, assembly GCA_037355805.1. NCBI lineage: Eukaryota > Metazoa > Arthropoda > Arachnida > Ixodida > Ixodidae > Ixodes > Ixodes ricinus. Next base: position 74,988 of record JAZHYW010011719.1, read on the forward strand.
CTTTTGGAAATACTCTTTTTTCTATGGAAATACGCAGTTTTCAATTTCGAAACATTTAGGGCGATCCATTATATTTATTTTCAGTCGCTTGCAATAATAAAATGAATATCGATGTTGGGATTACCACTCTCCCTTTAAAGGGCTACTGAGTCGAAACTTGAAATATACGCTATAGTGAAAAATGTCCGATGCATAAAAATTACTGTTTGGATCTACCGTATTCACTCGAGTAATAGCCGCAATCATTATGAAGAAACCCTGAGAGTTCGCTTTTCCGCGGAGCACGCGGATTGCCAATCACCGCGATCGACAACATGACTCCAGCTGTTTACAGGAAAGAGATAACGTCTTTGCGCAAAGATACCATCTGTGAAGATTGCATTTGTATGGAGAATCGTGTTCTCGATCTAATTATTCGCTATGTTATTTATGTGCAACGCGATGATTGGCTGTATATCGGCTTTACGGGAAAGTAAACACAAGGGCCTTGTTCATAAATAGTGGGGCTCTTACTCGAGTAAATAGGGTAGTAGCGGAAGAGAAGGTTTGACATGAGCGAGAAGGTTTTTGTGCAGGCAGTGCAGGTTCTTTAGTCTCGGTCACCTTGCGCCGTCCGGGTTGCCAGGTCCGGATGGGGTGACGGACTTCGTTGTGGGAAGCTGGGCGGGTCTTGTCGGAGACGAAGTTGCTTCCCTTGGCCGTCGACGACTAATTCAGTTGAACTTTGGAGTTACTTTTCAATAAACAATTTAATACTTTTGTAGCGAATGAAAATATAAAGAGAAATAATACTGCGAAATGATAACTTCCCCTGTACGGGGTTGGGAAGGAGGTGGTCGGGTGTTAGCTTATCCAAGCTCGGGAGTTGGCTGGCTCGTGGGATTACGTCCCGATTACGGGGACAAAGTCCCTCGGAATCCCACGACCTGACTCGATTACGGAGCGACAGCTCTCGAGCCCCAGCGCAAACTGAACTCACTTGCTGAGTTTCCCATTAAAGTCACTCGTTGGTCCGTCCCCTTTTAGTGGACCGGCGAATCCTCGACGCGTCGTGAGACAGGCGTTTCCCACTGCCAACCAATCGGCTCACTCTCTCGCCATGTGGCAATTGCTTACATTCCCGGGTGGGAACCCACGGTCTGTGTACATCTCACGGTCAAAGGTCGGGCTGGTTCGGATGCAAGCAGAACCATTACTCGCAAGGCGAAGCGGACAACCGACCCCGGTGTGGATAGCGTCGATCAAGTGAGCCATCTCGTAATTCACTCTGCCAGACGCGGTCCGACGTTGTCGTTCCGCCGCGACCCCCCCACACTCGGGCGAGAAAGACCAAAACGATGCAAACGCGCTGTGTAAACAGCGCCGGCCAGAGTCACCGCGTTCTCCCGGCCCGGAACAAACGCTCCGATTCACTGGGCAGAAAACGCGCGTTCCGAACCTCGCGTCGTAAACTACGCCCGTCTCTCGAGGTCGCCGACCACGGGAAATGTTTACGTAACGCTTTACTACCAGCCAAGTCTCCCTGGTGCTAACGGGCCACCCGCGGAGCCCTCGTCGATCCTTACACCTCCCCCTTAAGACTCTTGTTGGACTGAAAGAACATATAAGAGTCAAACATATAAAAAGGATCGAAGACATCATTTGCATTTCTACATACGGTGCAAAAGACGCAACTAGCGTTGTAAAAAAAAAAGGTTATCTTTGTAAACATAAGTGCATAACGCTGAAGATGAATACGTATACACATAACCGAACACTTCAACGTTACGGAAACCAAAATGTAAAAGAAAATCCATGAGACACGCGCTTTGCAATGTCCGCATATTGACTGACAGTACGTCACTATAAAAGAAAATACGCGCACATGTCACAATGCACGCATCAACGTATACGCAAGAAGAAAAAAAGAGAGAAACGTTGAGCAGAAGATGCCTGCTGCAATAATCGCGCATCGAAACAAACAACAACAACAACAAAAAATGCCTCGCAAAACAATTGTCTCTAGGCTCGTGCACTGGAAAATCTCAAGTCACAGCAGTCACATGGTTTGACGAAGTCTCTTTTTCACGCACGGACACAGCAGCGAGGCCACACTCCTAGGATATATAAGTCAGGCCGCGCGGCAAGTGGAACCACCTACGCTCTCGGGTGGGCGCAGCGCTGAGTCAGTGGTACCCCGGTTTGGCTGAAAATATCCAGCAGTGCGTCGCAAGTCGCCTTTGCCGTGAGATTACGCAAAGGCACTACCTCTGGCCAGCGCGTGCCAAGGTCGATCGGACACAGCGCATATTTGTGTCCCCTGGCCGACGCAACGTCAACTGGGCCAATTAAGTCGATGTTGACGACTTGGAACGGTCTCCCCGGCCGCGTGAGCGGTGTAATGGGACCTCTGTCTCTCACGGTTCTGTTCGACCTAATCTGACAGCCTTGGCAAGAACGACAATGCTCTCGGACATCAGCCTCAATTCCAGGGAAATAAAAGCTGCCCTTAATCCTCACCTTAGTCTTTTTGCACCCGAGGTGGCCCTCACAGAGAGATTCATGGGCGAGCTCCAAAACTTCGGCGCGCCTCTCCCTGGGCAAAACCAGCTGGGCCACCCTGGTTCCGCCTACTGTGTCCTTGTGAGACAACAGTCGATCACAGACTAACATGCCGCCCCCGCCACCCTTCGCGTTCGCACAAGCGAAGCGGAGAGTCTCGTCGCCCCTTTGCAACTCGTGGAACCGCCCTCTCTCTCCCCCGTCGGGAAGCGCGTCCCCGCCGTCAGCGTTTTTTTCCGCGAGTTCGGGCGGGCCGTCTGACCCACATTCCCCCGCGTCGGTACTATCGGTCTCTGGGTCTTGCCTGCCCATTCCGGTCACCACGGTAGCTACGCCACCGACGCACGGTGCATGCATTGCCGCGATTCTTTCCTGGCTCTCGAGTCTGAGCCTCAACATGGCGATTTGGTGCGCATGCTCCATGCGCAGCATGTTTTCCGCGTGCGCATGGGCAGCGCGCTCGTCGGCGGACCGACTTTCTGACCCTTCCGCTCCTCCGTCGGTCCCTCTGTCCCTTTCCGCAGTTTTCTGCTTTATCCCCAGATTTCTTCATCGTTTCCTGCCAACTGACTCCTACGTCTGCGCACACACCAAAGAAACGTGAAGGTTCCACTCACCGGCGCCGCGGAGTCTCCCTTGGACTGGATGGCACGGGGTGACAGTGGGCTCCCTTGACGCTAGTCGGTCTCCGATGCGTGGGCTCTCTGCGGTAGTCGTTCTGTTGCCGCTCGATGATGTTTCTTGAATTTTGATGTCGTCGAAGCCAATCCTGTCGACTGCGCCAGTACGGGTTCTTTCGTCTCGGTCACCTTGCGCCGTCCGGGTTGCCAGGTCCGGATGGGGTGACGGACTTCGTTGTGGGAAGCTGGGCGGGTCTTGCCGGAGACGAAGTTGCTTCCCTTGGCCGTCGACGACTAATTCAGTTGAACTCGGGAGTTACTTTTCAATAAACAATTTAATACTTTGGTAGCGAATGAAAATACAAAGAGAAATAATACTGCGAAAGGATAACTTCCCCTGTACGGGGTTGGGAAGGAGGTGGTCGGGTGTTAGCTTATCCAAGCTCGGGAGTTGGCTGGCTCGTGGGATTACGTCCCGATTACGGGGACAAAGTCCCTCGGAATCCCACGACCTGACTCGATTACGGAGCGACAGCTCTCGAGCCCCAGCGCAAACTGAACTCACTTGCTGAGTTTCCCATCAAAGTCACTCGTTGGTCCGTCCCCTTTTAGTGGACCGGCGAATCCTCGACGCGTCGTGAGACAGGCGTTTCCCACTGCCAACCAATCGGCTCACTCTCTCGCCATGTGGCAATTGCTTACATTCCCGGGTGGGAACCCACGGTCTGTGTACATCTCACGGTCAAAGGTCGGGCTGGTTCGGATGCAAGCAGAACCATTACTCGCAAGGCGAAGCGGACAACCGACCCCGGTGTGGATAGCGTCGATCAAGTGAGCCATCTCGTAATTCACTCTGCCAGACGCGGTCCGACGTTGTCGTTCCGCCGCGACCCCCCACACTCGGGCGAGAAAGACCAAAACGATGCAAACGCGCTGTGTAAACAGCGCCGGCCAGAGTCACCGCGTTCTCCCGGCCCGGAACAAACGCTCCGATTCACTGGGCAGAAAACGCGCGTTCCGAACCTCGCGTCGTAAACTACGCCCGTCTCTCGAGGTCGCCGACCACGGGAAATGTTTACGCCAACGCTTTACTACCAGCCAAGTCTCCCTGGTGCTAACGGGCCACCCGCGGAGCCCTCGTCGATCCTTACAGGGGCGTCGGTTCTCCTTTACGAGAATGAACCTGATACACTGTTTACATAGACGCCAGCGCCCTCCTGCGGCATGCCGATCGGCCAACACTGGTGGCCAGCCGCCGGAGACAAAACCGAAACTGAGCTTGTGTGATCTCCACCACGCGAGAGCGTCCAGATAAAGGTCGCTATATTTTATGTTCCAGTAATGCCGAAGTTTGGCAAGCACTTCATAATCAGCATTCGGAGAACGCGATCCGTCTCCGGATATCCGTCGCTGCAGGTTGCACCGGTCATGTCGTCGGATTTAACGGGGTGAAGCGCACCGTAGTTTTGAGCTCTGCCACTTGGAGGCGTCAACGCGTTGCAACCACGCTTCGTAGAGGACCAGAAATACCCCAGGACAAAACGACCGCAATATGAACGCACTATCATCACCACCTCCACCGCGTTAGCGGTAGTGCTCGCGCTGCAGGACCTGCTGTTGTGTCTGGAATACCACGCCAACACGACGACCATTACTACGGTGACGACATCAGTCAGGTATACACCGGCGCCGGCTCGCTTGCAGCCAGATCGCAGTCAAGCGATGCGGTTATTCGGTCACGCCATGCTGTTGCTTGGTCCGCGTACTACTTATTTGCGCTCCTTTCGTAGTAAATTCCCCACTACAGAAAAGGATTTCTCCACAAACTGTGTAAACCGCGCAGACAGCGCCTACAGCGCTGTCTGCGCGGTGTGAGACTGGGAAGTGTATCGACTATGCTAACATTAGTCGGTACACCGCTGCTACCTGGCCCTCTGCCGCACAATAGCACGGCGTCTCGCTGTACACTCTAAGAAATGCCTGCGCGTCTACTTATCCACAAACTCTCCAAAGAGCCAATCTCTGCGATCTACGAAATCAGCTCAGCGAATGATGAGGTCTCAAAATTTGTTTGGGCTGTGGCATTTCGCAGTGCAAGCATGACGCTTTGCACTACATAATGCCACCGCGCAGACTTCATATTTAGGTCTCAACGGACGTTCCACCTTATCATTCGCTGAGCTGATTTCCTAGATCACAGAGATTGTCTCTTTGAGTGTTTCACGAGTAAGAAGACGAGTAAGCATTCCTAAGGTGTAAACGCACAGAATGATTGTGATAATTCGACCAGTCCAACGAAGCAAACAATATTTCGAAGGGGACGGCCGCCCGGCCATGGACTTCGTCAACACGGGAACGGCTCTACGAAGCTTGCCGACGCAGTCCAGCTTGGCCTACTCAACACTGGCGTGATCCGTGAATCTCGCGCGCCCGTGTACCGTCCTTATTTGTGTATACACTAGTGTTAGCGCTCTCGCAAAAGAAGACGACTGACCCCAAGCTCGCGCCACCACCCGCGTGGCGCACCGTTCTTTTTGCTGGGCAAGCGTACCCGCCAGACGTGTATTAAACGCTCCCTTTTAAACCTTCACTGGTCCCCGTTTCCCATGTCGAGGCTCTAACATATCAGAAGTGGGATGGACCAAGCCTGATCCAGCGGCCACGACCGAGCGCAAGTCGACTTCTGTGGCCACGAATCGTCACAGCAGCGGCACCGACCAGCACCTCGACATGGACGAGGAAGGGCGGCGGCGGAGCGAGCGGAACCGAATACGGCAGACTGCGGCGGCGGGCCCTCCCCGACTTCCAGCAACCGTTGCGACTGGAACAGGGAGCACGAGCCTTGGCGGTAGCGACGACGCAACCACGAGCCAAGATGGCGTGGCAGGTCAAGATTCGGAACGCTTCGACACCGACACCGTGGGGCAACGAATACCGCTGGCAGGCCCAGCAAACGTTCCGCCAACAATCCAGACTGGGTTGTATGGACCGACAGGTGACCTGTCTGGGCTTCAGACTGTTGTACAGGAGGCTGTACAAGCCGCCGTGCGAGGAGCGGTCGCGGGCATGGCTGACCTGCTTCGTCCCGCAACCCAGCACACGCACGACCCAAGACCACCTGCAGAGTCCGGTAAGCTGGTACCAGTGTTCAACCCCGTCACGAATCCGGTGCAGACAGTTGAACATTGGATACGGAAAGTTGACGAACTATCGGCGATATACTCGTGGACCGAGATACAGACGGCGTGTTTTGCGCTAACGAAGCTAGAAGGAATCGCCAAAACGTGGTACGACGGCCTCGTCAGTGTCCAGCGTTCGTGGCTTGAATGGAAGCTGGAGCTGAAAAAGGCTTTTCCACCGGTCGTAAACCTACAGCGCCGACACCAGGAAATGGAAGCGAGGCGAAAACTGCCGAACGAAACCGTCGAACAGTATTTCCATGAGAAACTCAGCCTGGCGCGTCTTTGTCAACTTCCGGAAGATCAGATCGTGGACTACGTCATTACAGGCATCAGTGACGAAGCGCTCGTTCGGAGCCTGAGCGTGGTCAAGTTTTCTACTCCAGAGGATCTGCTGGAGTGCCTCAAACGTTTGGACGACCGACTCACCGCCGTCGGGGAAGCGTCCCACCGATCCGATGCGGCAACCGGTTCAAGGGCAGGAAAGAACAGTTCACCCAGCGACCCAAATGCCCACAGACTCCCGAAACGAAAACCGCCATTCAACTCTAATGGTGAACCGCGATGTTTCAACTGTGATGAATACGGACATATGTCTGTAAACTGCAGTAAACCCAATAAGCGAGAACACTGTAGCGAATGTCACCGAACAGGACATAAAACAGCTGACTGCAGATCAAGCGGCAGAGGAAGTGTGTCGGTAGAAAATCATCACATCGAAAACAAAGAACAAGTAAATGCACAAAACGAAAAGTATTTTCAAGACGCTCTCGTAGACGGGAAGTTTGTCCGAGCTTATGTTGACCTTGGAAGTCAGTGCGTTACGCTGCGCAAGGTGGATGCCGATGATTTGGGAATCAACTATAACAAGCCATCCCGAGGATGTAAGATTGGAGGCTATGGTTTCGGTCAGGTCCTACCGTGCGGAATCACGGAAGCAAGCGTCACCGTAGACCAGGCGACAGCCCGCGTTCCAATCTACGTTGTTCCAAATGAAGCGCAAGCGATTCCTCTTCTTGTTGGACAACCGTTTACAGAGCAACCGCATGTTACCATCGTGCGAAGAAGGAACACGCTTCGCATTTTTGAAGAACAAGGCAGTTCTACTGATGATGATGAACGGCTCCGACAGATTCAAATCCCTGATCTTCCACCACGCTCCCTGGTGTTATGGGCCAAGGAGTCTGTTGTGATTCCACGGAACTACGTGGGGATCATTCATCCGACGACCAAGGAGTCTGCGGCAGGACACGTCTTTGTTGACGCACAGTTGCGGATGCAAGAAGGCAAGGAACACTGTTTACCTGCTTGTGTAATCAACGTCACAGAAGATGGCGATACGGTTTTGCCTATTTTGAACATATCCAGTTCCAACCTCAATATTTCAAAAGGTGATGTAGCAGCCAGAGGCTCCTGGTGTTCAGAAATGTCTGAAACCGCCATCAAGCGAAGGACGACGGATCTCCTGGAACCGATCAAAGCGGAAGATGTACGAACAGGACCTCAGCTTTGTCCTGATCTGTGGAGGAGATACCAACCTACAACAGAGGACGGTCCTATCGTGCGAGCGCCTTTCAAGACGCGGCCAATTAAGGAACGCTACTGCTACAACTGCACAGGCCAAGGCCACTTTGGTCACCAATGCCACATGAAGAAAAGGGGCAATCCAGGTACGGCCTACACCATTTCTTACGACGACCCTCACGAATCTCAACATCAGAGTAGACAGTCAGAAGGAAATTGGCGAGCACCACCGAACAAGCAGAAAGGAGGCAAGCGCAGCCGCAAACGGGTGCACAGCGAAGACAAGTCGGCAAGAAGACAACCAAGGAAACGGCCTCACCACAATACGATTCAACAGCACCAAAACAACGACGGCGGCTACGACAGCAAACCTTCCGTGAGCAACAGCGGAGGCTCGAGAAAGAAGAAAAAGAACAAGAAGTCGCACTTGCAGCCGAAAATCGATGCGACTTTCAAATGACACCTACCGCATTGAGGATATACCTGGCCACAAGCGGACGCAATGTTTCTACACGTCAACAGCTCCCGTCGACAAGCTGAAACGAGTCAACACATTTGATGTTGACATTGAAGAAACATCAAGTGAGGACACTTGAATTTCAGGATGGCCGAGTGTTAGCGCTCTCGCAAAAGAAGACGACTGACCCCAAGCTCGCGCCACCACCCGCGTGGCGCACCGTTCTTTTTGCTGGGCAAGCGTACCCGCCAGACGTGTATTAAACGCTCCCTTTTAAACCTTCACTGGTCCCCGTTTCCCATGTCGAGGCTCTAACACTAGTACGAAGTACTGCCGCGGAGCAACGCTGCTCTCGCGGGTTCAATGACGACAGGGGACTCCAACAAAGCTTGAGGTTCATACGTTACGTAAAATTAGTAAATCGTTTAATTAATTTTAAAATATATTTTTCCGCATTTTCCAACTAACCACAGGTGTTTCCGAGGTCTTCAAATTCGATAGGTCATATTTAGGCAAATAGATAGGCGCCTAAATGTTGTTTTCGCGCGCCGCTTTAACAACCCCCCTGTGAGACTATTTCCTAATGAAGAAGGGAGACGTTCGTAAATCCTCTAAACTGCACATTTCGTAGTCACAGACAGCTTAAGAAATGTAGGGCCTGGCGACTCAGAGAATCTTATTACCGCTATTCAGCCAATCAGATTGCGACATTAACCAATGAGAACGCCGAAAAACCAATCACTTAGCACGAGACGTAAACATAATAAGCCACACCTGAGTTTTTTTGTGTTTTTTTTTATCTCTTAAAGTTTAGGTTATTTTGAATTTGTAATTAACATAATAACAAACAAACTTAAAACTTTCCCGTTTTTCGACCCCATTTTTGTTGTTTTAGCTGAATTTTATTTTGTGCTCCCTACGTTAAACGTATCAGTTAATTTTTACGCCGCGGTTTAGCCCGTCCCAGAAAGAGCAGTCCTCCCCGAACTCCTTCTTTCTCCATTCTCATAAGGCTTAACTATTTCAGCCCAACCACCCATACCCCCGAGTTATCCTGAAGTGCCAGTCCCGCCAGAAATACCGCCCACTCATCCTGAACTGCCAGAAGTTCCCGAAGTGACCCCATCAACACCGCCTCCACAGTGCTGGACCTCCGCCTCCACCAGGACCTCCCGCCTCCAGCTGGACCTCCGTCTCCAGAAGAACCTCCGGCGACAACTACAACAACTACCGAGACTCCAGTTCCCGGATTACTGCTAAAAACGAGTCTCAGAATAGCACGGGGCATTTCGATTGCAGGAGCTTTAGTTGCACGGGGTTCGTAAGCCCGTGATGGGCTTTAAAGATTTTTTTAATAAATACGTTTTTACTGCAATCTTTGGCTTCCCGTATTTTTTTCTGATGTCCGATACAGAAATGTTAGTGACCTTTTTTGGACCATTCAGTAACACTATACGAGCCCGTCCAGATACATTATTTCTCCTAATTAACAACAATACTCCTTTTCAGCTCAAGATACGTAGTAACAAAAGTGCGGCTCCACACGGAGCATTACTAATTTCCCCTTTTATGTTCAGAATGAAAATATATGTAGGCGCATTTTAGTATCTTCGGTCGATTTGTCTACTGCGATTTTTCTCTTTCTAACGCTGATCACATCGCACGTTTTCCGCGCCTGCCGCGCCGAATCGCTGAAAGTGAACGTAAAGCTGTTGTTGTTGTTTTTAATGCCTGAGTAAGAATCTCGATTCCGAGCGGCGGTAATTATTTTTAGAGCTCAGCTCTTAGGCGCCCGCTCTTCCGGCGGGACGGCGTCGGCGCAATCCGGCAAGCAGGTGCATGATGGGTAATTTCCCCGCTAAATTTAGCGGGAACTTTTCTCCGCCAAATCTAGCGGAAAATTTTCCCCGCCAGTTCTAGCGAAACCTTTTTCCCGCTAAATTTAGCGGAAACTTTTCCCCACTAAATTTCGCGGAAAAACTTCCACACGCTATGTCTAGCGGAAACTCCTCGCCCGCTGCATCTAGCGGAAAATTTCCCCGCCAGCGATAGAGTAAAAAAATTTCCCCGCTAAATTAAGCGGAAAGATTTCCGCTTCAAATCTCGGCGGGAAAGTTTCCCCCGCTAACTTTAGCGGCGAAAAATTTCCCCGCAAAATTTAGCGGGGGACCGCCTCCCGCTAAATTTAAAGCGAAAAATTTGCCCCTAAATGCGGGCGAGCAGGAGAGGAGGAAATCGGCACAGCCCCCTCTCCGAACTCCCCTCCTCCCCCGTAAAAGCTGCGCTCTAATTCGGCGTTACAGGGAGTTGTAAACGGCTTTCATTTTTTTCTTGGTGATTTTAACTGACTTGCCAGGCCACAAGATCAGGGCGAGTCATGCTCCTGTTCGAGACTCAAGTTCCTTTTCTTTGAACGACCTTGTTTCGGGGGAACTTTTAGAGGACGTCGCGGCCTGTATGATTCAGGCAAATGTACAGTTTACGCATTTTCAAGGCCGGAGTCATGCGAGACTGGATAGGCTATAAGTCTCGCTCGATCTTTTTACCTCTTTGTAGCGATTGCTCAGTTAAGCACGTGTCCTTCAGTGGTCATGCGTTAGTCATGTTTACTCTAGAAATAAGGCAAAATCACCAAAATGCGACTGGGCACTATGGAAACTCAACAGTATAGTAATCTTAAGGATGAGCCTTTTATAATAAGTGTGAGCGAACTTTTTGAAATTTAATGCGATAACGATGCATATACTGTGGGCGGTGCGTTGGGATCTTTTTAAGGAAGAAGTAAAGATGGCTGCAATAGAGAGAAGCAGCGCCCTTAACTACCAGAAAAAGAAAGAAGAGGATGTTTTACGGCGTCAGTTAAACGGTTTTTTAACTCTAGAAAGCGTCAATCCCGGTCAATTCATGCGCGAAATAAAGGAATGTAAAAGTAAACTAGAACTGATCGATGTCGAGAAATACAGAGGAGCGATAGTAAGGGCGCGAAGCGACAAGCTGTGGATGGGTGAAGCTCCGACGAAGCGCGTGCTAAGCAACGAAAAAAGGTATGCGCAATGTAATGATATCAGGGAAATCTGTTACGAAACTACGGGGACGCGTGACAAGGCGGTTATCGAAAGGGTTTTTGTGGAGCATTATCAAAAGTTGTTTGGACGTATCGCACCAGTAGATGACGGGTTTGATGCGGAATTTTTGTTTTTGATGTCCCAGCTAGAACAGCAGGTGTGCGATAGCCTACAGGTGCCTATCACCATGCGGGAATTCGAAGCGGCCATCGATGAGCTGACGAGTGGAAAGACGCCACGACCGGACGGCCTTATACTTTGTCTCATCCTACGCTGGACTAAAGGCCAAAGCCAGGTGCCGCCGGTTCCAATCACGTTCCCCGCTATACTATGGCGCGCTTAACATTGACTAGGGGTGGACGAATATTGCTCGAATACAAAAGCACCGCATCATTTCTATAGTTTCGACGCTGCAAAGAGCCTCTATGTCGTGGCTTTCTTTGCGATGTAAAATTGTTGAGTCATTCCAGTGCTCTTCGATTCGAACCACTGTCCACCCATCCCCTCATCAGTGATCCGAGAAGCGGACACCGATACGTGCATCGAAGCGAAATACCGCACAATTTCTAAGTGGCTCGTGACTGGATATGTCGGTCCGTAGCTTTTTGACTTCAGTCCTTCGTAAGGTGAGAGCGAAGTATAGTGCCGATTTTTATACAGGGTGTTTCAGAGAACTCAGTCCAAATCGCTCCTGCGAAAACTACTCATACCAACAAAAAAAGGCTTGTGTCGTTTTGGTCCTGGGCCAGGGGCCCATCTAGGAAAATTATTAAAGTCCGGGATAATTAAGTTGTTAATTATTTTTGCGTAATATATATATATATATTGTATAACATTATATAACGTTATTGTATAACATATATATATATATATATATATATATATATATATATATATATATATATATATATATATATATAACATTGTATAAACGTTTGCCCATCTGGAACTCTTCCTACGCTTCTTTGGAACCTCCAACCGTCATCCCGCCGCTTTTGAAACTTGGACTCGACCGTAGCATTGTATAAATACCACCCGCGTTCATCTGTAAAAGTTCTTCCTGACGAAGGCCGGACTCCGGCCGAAACGTCGAAGAATAAATCGTCCGTTGTTGCTGTTTTCATCAAGGGTTTTGCTTTTCCTCAGTTATACACCCACGCCTTCGGCCTCCCGCCACCATGCCTGTTATATATATATATATATATATATATATATATATATATATATATATATATATATATATATATATATCGAAGGTTTCGTATGTCTTACAGGTGGTCTATTTGTCTCGTGCCAGTGTGCAGAAGTTCCAGGCAGTTTTTGCTGTTTCCATATGGAACTCGAATTTGGGAGCGCTGTGCTGAAACAAATCTTTTTCGTTCAGTGCGACGTGGCGGTCTAGGGCTATCTCATTTATTTATAAGGCAAATATTTTTACATTTATGTTTCTTGGGGATCAAAACAACCCTTTTTTACGCACTGTGATTCAAGTTCGCCTGCAAAGTTTTCTGCCTGAATTTGTTGTTTCATCCGGTGCTGTAATAGGCGCGGGTGTTCGAGGGTACATGAGAGAAGTTTTATTGTCTTTCCGCCTATTGAAAGTTCGTTTTTCTACGAAATATTTGTCTACAGTTTAAAACAAAAATTGTAAAAAGATTTAGTCTATTTTTGGTTTCCTACATCTTTGACATCGATCATTATACTCTGGCGGCAGTGGCTTACACGTACTGTACTAAAAAGAGTGAAAAGAATGCCGGTCAAGCCAAGTGTTAAACCTTCTTTTTTTCGATGACATTGTGGAGTTCTTCCAGTGAAAGCTTGGCTGGAGGAAAAAGGTTTGTTCGCCTCTCGGTTCGCAAATTGTTTATTATGTAAAAGAGCCGAAACCATAGAACACGTGATTATAGAATGTTGGGACGCTCTGTTCCATTGGGATATCCTTCAGTGCACCCTCAAAAAAGGTTTACCTGTCAACCCACTCGGTATTCGTGATTTGGCTGTGAAAAGTGAAGATGAAATTTCATATGATATAATTATGCTATGAGCCTCCACAATATGTGGAAAACGAGAATGAGTTTACGGCACTCAGACGTGAATGTCCCCACTGTGCGTGAAAACTTTATTGAAAATGATGTGTATGTAAGAGAAGATTACCGTGCCTTCGTCGAACCTCCAGGTTGGTTACACAATGTTGGATGAGGTTGGCCATTTTAAGAAGATTTTAGCAAACCGCCACGGCCATTGTGCGGCTAAAGCGTTTTAGCCTCTACTTTTTGTTTCTATTTTAAAAATGTGTCTAATCGTGCAATAAAAAAGAATGGGCTTAGTCAGTAGCGTGTCCGGCTTGCAACCGAAGGGTCGTGGGCTCAAACCCAGCCTAAAATGCCGCGATTTTTTTAAGGCAGACGAATTTTTTGTAAAGTGAAATCATTTAACACCTGGCGGCCACTTTTAATTTGCATTACAAGCTTTAACCACTTTTATTCCACGCAAGACTTCACGTTTCACGTGAGTATTGTGGATTGTTTTGAAATTTCAGCTCGAGGTCATGTGGCTCTGACATCATGACCGTATCGACCAATCAAGATTTTCCCGCCACGGATGCCGGTATTTTTGCTGCCCGAGCTCCCTAACGCTATAGCGTTAAAATATCGCGCAATATGTACGCTGTTAGACGCAATTTAGCTGGAGGTCATGGCCCGCTCTAAGCCTCGCCCACAAATCAGTTGCCCGGCCCATTACTACTGGAGTGCCTTGGCTGCTCGGCCGAACACGCTAACAAGACAGGTGCCTCCCCCTTCCCGACACCCTGCGCGTCTAGTACGCCGTCTGACGTTTGCTAGTTTTGCGAGCAGACGAGCGGCAGCCTCCGGCATCGCCTGCTATTTCACCACCGTCTATCATCGTCTGCCATGCCCGAAGTACGGCGCCTGGAGCGCGTCTCCGCTGGTGTGCTTAGTGTCCTCTGCTGCCCATACATCAGAAGTGGTCCTGAAGTGGCGACAAATGACGTCACAGAAGCAGGAGTGTCATGCTGTCGGATGTCGCGATCATGGCGGTTGGCAGTATAAATACTGGCGAAAGGCACGAGCGAACGCGAGTATCGCTGTCGTCGCGGCGTCCCAACTTCTGGCTGCCGAAGCTTCCGTGGACTGCCAGACTGGAGAGCGACCTGCAGCAGAACAGGCGTCTGCCACATTCATCACAGCTGTTGGGACGCCGCCAGGGTCGCGACCGGCGACAGCATGACACTTCTATGACGTCATCGGGCGGAAATCGAGGGACCACTTTTTTGGACGCGGTAAACACACCTGTCGGAGACGCGTTTAAGCACCATACCCGAAGGAGGCGGACATGAACGCTGCCCGTCGGCGTCCGTTTTCGTCTTCGTCCGTCTGCTATTCCGCCCCCGTCTAAAGACGTTTACATCGCTCGCAAGACTCGACCTGTGAAAGCGGCGTTCTATCGTTACATCATCCGCGAACGACGGTCCAAAGCAAGCCTGTGCCGGCGTCTGTCGATGTGCGGTAGAAAGCGACCGAGAGGACTAGAAAATGCAACAAAATGAATATGGTGTCATTTCAGTTTATTATTCGTATTTTTTTTTCGCATGACATCCGCGAGCATGGCTAGAAGGCGTTATGACGCACAATTAAAACGCGACCTAAAATTATCCGTTTTCGCACGCCAGGTGCCAAAACGTGAGAGCTACAAGTTCGGATCGAAATGACGGGAACATATAGGAGCTAATTTGATGCTAGCTGATCGCCCGATTGCCATCAGCCAAACAGCTCGCGAATTCTTACCTGTGTGGGTATCTTCCCGGTGTTGAAACCATGGTCACAGCCACGGTGGCTACGATTTTGTGCAGCGCTCTTCAATCAATAGGGCTCCCTATCGTTTGAAAGGCAGGTGGCCTCGCTGCGTTTCCATGGGAGTTAAGGCTTTTTCTTTCTTTACCTTTTCCTAAGGTAAGTTCGATCTTTGCAAGTTTTATAGAAAACATGCACCACCTGTGGGCAACGCTGCACAAAATCGTAGCGGGATAAGTTAAGAAACTGAATTTTGCAGTAGATTCAAAGAGCCTGGCAGCTACTTGACACACCCGGTATGTTAACGTGGGACGCTAGGCTTAGGCCAGTCCCGCTACGAAAACAAGCATCCGTACAGCGCTTCCGAAGGCGCGTACTTGCGGCTGTTGTTTCCTGCAAACTATCTCGGTTAATAAGGTCTTCCTCTAAGCACCTCTGTAAACTCAAAACGGCCCGCACTCATAACTTTGACGAGCTCAATTAGTTACGCTCGTTCAGCGCTCCGCAGACGCCGGCAGCCATGTTTGTTAACGTTTCAAACCAAAGCGGGAGAAGCAATCTCAGGTAAACTTTTTTTAACAATAATGACTTTGTCTAGAGTATTTCTTTCTCAAGCAAAAGGAATAGTCTATTAAACACCATTACGGCACGGAGGGTACAAATTTAAAACCAACTTTTGACACGTCAATTATCTCTCCAGCCAATGGGAGATGTAAGCACCTTGTAAGCAAAGGGCGGGGCTTAGCGGGCTGCGATCTCCCCATTCTGCACCTAAATAGCGTCTAGTGTCTCGCCAAGCCTTAGTTGTGTCCTAGTGTCTTGCTGCGTCTCGCCAAGCCTTAGGGCTTGCCGCCTGGGACGTGGCTGGGATGCACTAACAATGACGTCATGCGCAGGCCTTGACTTCTAGGTGCGTGTAGTCGATCAATTCCACCTAGAAGACAAGGCCTGTGCATGACGTCACTGTTCGTCCACTATGGCCGTGTTCGAGAAATTACTCGATCTTACTCCAGGGTAAGGGTTTTGTACCTTGGCGTTCCAAAACCTACCCGCGTCCAGCGTTTTTCAATCTGTGTTGTCACGTGACACGACCCGCCGGAGTAACTCGGATCCATTTGGGTCAGGATTTGGAACACAGCCTTTTTGATCCATGCAGCGCCGCCTTGCTTGCGTCCGCGTCGCCGCAAGAACGTTATGAAGCGTCTCACAATGAGTGCGGCGCTAGCTGACGTCGGCGCCGAGACGGGCCCGTCTGTCCCTCTGCGGCGTCTGTTGTCGGGCTTCAGCGTGTTTCCCGCTTGAGGCGAGTCTGGGATT
This sequence comes from Ixodes ricinus, assembly GCA_037355805.1. Lineage (NCBI taxonomy): Eukaryota > Metazoa > Arthropoda > Arachnida > Ixodida > Ixodidae > Ixodes > Ixodes ricinus. The sequence goes on from JAZHYW010011719.1 coordinate 91,503, forward strand.
CACTAAGGATCACGTCATGGCGTCATGCGCGGGGATTGTCTTTTATGGGGTATGAAGTCGACACCCCGCTGAGCCGGCAGATGCGCACGACCATGCGAACAGACGACGATCACGCCGTACGACTAGACCTCTTGGAGTTTGCCAGCCGGCCCGAATAACGCGGCCAATCAGGAAGTACGAAGCGCGCGCTGAAGGAGGCTCTTTATCCCGGGTAGCAAGGCAGGCACGTGGGCGATGAGCGAGCCCACGTCGTATAAAGTCGGAGTCGACCGCGAGCCCCCTCAATGGGCCCCCCACGGTCTCCCCACCGCAAGACCGCACCAGCTCACAGCGTTCACTATGCTTCCCAAGCCTTTCTCTCTTGCCCGTACGCTCTCGCCACCGCCATCTCAAGTGTCTCCCCTCCGCATTCCCAGACAGCTCTCCCCGTCTTCCTCGCTGTGTTCTCGTGCCGTACCCGCCGCTTACTTCGCTTTGTGTGACAGACCGCCTTCGCCTCTAGCCCTCTTAACATGTAATCCCCTTAGCTCTTCAATAAAGTCTCTAATTATTACCTCTACGCCCAGCCTCAGCCCTGCCATGCCTCACATCTGGCGCAGTCGACCTCAAGAACTTTAAACTAGCTTTCGAGTCTTTCCAAAAGTCTTTCTCGCCCTTCGAAACTTAGCCGACTCGCCCACTCGCCTCAACCAGCCAACGCCCTCTTCGCCTCTTCTCCCGTCCGCCATGCCGCTCATCAACTGGGAGGAAGCCACTGCCGCAGAGCTCTCCGGCTTCACGGCGGATCTCATCCGTGAAGAACTCGGTCGACGCCAATTGGATAATACCGGCAACAAAGAGGAAATTATTCAGCGTCTGCTCATCGATATCGCTGAAACAAAGCCACTACCCGAAGCCAACGCCCATGGAGTTCTTCCGTCCGATTCCACTTCAGCGGGGCAGCCAGGCACATCAACCATGCCCACCTTTACAGCTGATCCCGTCCTCAATATGCAGTTGTTAACTGCATACCTACAACACAGCCTCCAGATCCCGGCAAGATCCGTGAACGTAACAACCCTTCCGGATTTGTCTTCTACGATCTCCACGTTCAGCGGAGACGGAGGAATTTCCGCGCGCCGATGGCTGGAAGACCTCGAGCGCACCCAACAACTTGCCTCGTGGGAGCCCTCCACCCTGCTAGCCATCGCGCTGGGAAAACTCCGAGGACCAGCCGCCGATTGGAAAGTCACAACCGGGAAGCAAATCAAGACCTGGCCCGAATGGAAAGAAGCCTTCCAGGCACAATTCGGCGAACAGCTCTCCCTCATTCAGTGGCAGACACGAGTGGCCGCTCGACAGCAGGCACAGGGTGAGAGCCTCGTCAATTACACGCTCGCAAAGCTCAAGATCATCGCGAGGTGTCCCGTGACCCTTACCGACCAACAGCGACTCGAGTACGTGATTCAGGGTCTCCGCGATAGGCAAGTCGCCACCGCCATCGCGGTTCAGCGTCCAAGCACCGTACCACTCTTCATGACCATCGTCACGGATCTTGACCGCACCCTGGATCACAATCGAAGCCCTACGACGCCCCCTGCATCTGGAGCTTCTGCCGCTCCAAACCTGCCCTCGCCTCGACCACGCCCATCAACGCCTTTCGCCGCCGCGCCCGCGCCTCTAGTAAGCCCCGGCACTACTACATCGTCAGTCCCGCAGCCCCAGCGACCGCAACGAATCTCAACGCTTCCAATTGAGCAACAAAATGCTCGATACCGGGACATTGAAGCGAGAAATGGAGCCCCAGCCTTTCGCTCAGGACAGGACTTGGCAACAGCCATTTGTTATAACTGCCAAAACCCTGGCCATCTCGCCAACAAATGCCCCCTGCCTCGAAAACCACGGACCCCAAATCAGGTAACCCCAAGCACACAGCCTAATGCCACAGCCTTCAGCGCCTATTCCCCTGAAGAACTCCCCGGCTCTAAATTTGCATGCATGATCGTCCCCGTCACAGTCGCTGGCGTGGGCCCGGTTGATGCATTTCCCGACAGCGGCTCGAAGATGAGCATAATTTCTTCACATCTCGTCAACCACCTGAACTTGCTCCCTTGGAATAAACCACCACTCGTGGTGGTTGGAGGAGGTTCTGTGACCCCGATTGGCTCCGTTTGCATTCGCATCTCCGTCGGAGCGATATCCGGACTGGTGGAAGCAGCAGTTTTACCCCAAAACGCCTTGCCATTGATCTTGGGGAGGACTGGTTCTGTGCGTCACAAGTGGAGCTGCTCGTCCGCCCTCCGCTTCCATCGCAGCTTCGCCACCCAGGCAACAACATCATCATCGACTGCCAGGAAAAGCTACTGCCGCGAATGGCCAACGCAGTCTTACTCGAGAACTCCGCCCTGAGTAAGTCTCGCATGCCCTGTGCTCCTGACGGACTGCAGACTTCCCCAATCTTCCCAGAAGAACAGCCAGCATGGTCACCGTTAGGATTAACTGCCATGCACATTACGCCTTGCCAAGAACGACAGACCAGTGCGATTCTGCCCCAGCCGGCGGTAATCGGCACGCAACTGCTCCCCGACGAACGCAATCGAGTTCAAGCCATTCTCGAGCGACACGCACCACTCTTCGCCACCAGTGACCATGACCTCGGACTCTATGACAAGGTAGAGCATACCATCGACCTTGTGCAAGGTGCACAGCCCTACAGCCGTCAACCGTATCGTTGCACTTCCGACGACCGTTCGTTCATTGAAGAGCAAACAGCGCAGCTCCTTCAAAAGGGAATCATCGTACCGTCGATTGGACCATGGGGATTTCCCGTTGTTGTCGTGACCCGCGAGAACAAGAAGCGCCTTTGTGTAAATTATATACCGCTCAACAAGCTGACCATCAGCGTCGTCCAGCCCCTTCCCCTCGCGGATGATCTCATGAACGACGTTGCCGGATGTTGCCTGTTTGCGTCCCTAGACCTCAAGTGTGCCTATTGGCAAATCGGCCTCCGCAAAGAAGATCAAGACAAAACCGCTTTTGTGACGCATCAGGGAGCCTACAAGTGGACCAGAATGCCATTTGGCTTGAAAAATGCCCCTGCAACCTTCCAAAGGACAATGAACACCATCTTTGAAAGCCTCAAGCCACGTCATCCAAAATGCGGCGCAAGAGTCTACCTTGACGATGTCCTGCTTTTCGCAACGAGCTTCGCTGAGTTCTTGGATCTGCTTGAGGAAGTTCTGACCCTCTTGTTGCACAGCGGACTCAAGGTGTCTCTCACCAAATGCAAGTTTGGAGTCGAATCAATCAGATTCTTGGGATTCATCCTGTCTTCCCAAGGAAAGCTTCCGGACCCCGCGAAAGTGGAGGCTCTGAATCGGATCCCCACGCCCCAGACTCCGAAAGCCGTTCTGTCGTGGGTCCAAACAGCCGGATTTTATCGTCGGTTCATCAAGGACTTCGCCAAAGTCACCGCTCCACTTCAGTCGATCATCCGTTCGGGACTGTTCGAGTGGACGCCCGCATGCGAGTCAGCCTTCCAAAAATTCGCCACAGCCTTACCTCAGCCCCAATCTTGGCGTACTTCGACCCCGCAGCACCCACTACGCTGGCCACCGATGCATCTGGGGTTGGCCTTGGTGCTGTGCTCACGCAGATGCAGAATGGAAGAGAAGTCGTCATTGAATACGCAAGCCGCACACTCTCGACCCACGAGCAACCCCTTCACAGCAATGTGTGGGAGTGCATAGCTGTCCACTGGGCAATTACACAAAAATTTCGCCAGTACCTCATCGGCCTGAAGTTTTGCCTCATCACAGACAACTGGACAGTCGCCTGCCTGACGTCGAGCCTGAAGCCTTCGCGGCGCTTCACTGGCATGCTCATGGACCTTACAGAATTTGATTTCACGGTGCAACACCGGCCCGGACGTCAGAATATGGTAGCAGACATGCTATCTCGTCTCTCCTGTGCTACAGTCACTCCTACCACTGCGCTTGCTGACATGCAAAGAGAAGACAATGACTGCTCCGTCATTCGCCAACAACTCACCTCGAGCGGTGATGCCAACGACGAGTACCTCGTGTTAGACGACGTCCTCTACCGTCGCCTGTCCGCTGACCTCAGTGTCATCGTAGTGCCGGCCAAAATGCGTCAACACGTCCTGGAACTTTGTCATGATGGCAGCGGACACATGGACCTCACTAGAACTCTCGCCAAGGTCGAATGCCGCTACTGGTGGCCGCGCATGTCAGCGACCGTCTCGCAATACGTCGAGTCATGCCTCACCTGCCAGCTGAACAACAGGCCTACTACAAAATCGGTCGGACTCATGGGCTCCATGCCAACCACCGAACAGCCTTTCAGCATAATCGCAATGGATCACGTCTCCATGTGCTCAGCCGACACTTCCAAGTACATCCTGAATGTTATCGACTTCGCTACTCGGTACGTCGTCCCCGCCGCAGTAGCAACCACGTCGGCATCAGAAGTCATACGCCACCTCCACGAAGTATTCCATGTGTATGGCGCCCCTGACCACTGCCTGACTGACCACGGACGTGCATTTGAGTCCAGGCAGTTCCTGCGCTTCATGGCCCATCATGGAGTCACCCTGCACTATTCAGTGGCTTACAGAGCAGCCAGCAATGGCCTCGTTGAGAGGAACAACGCAACCCTCGTCGCAGTGCTAAGGAAGCTCTGTGGCGCTCAGCCGGAAGCATGGGAAAGGCAGCTTACGCAGGCTGCCTTCGCAGTGAACACTGCATTCAACGCGTCGTTGCAGTTTTCGCCCTTCGAGCTTCTCTACGGCTATACGCCCAAGCTCCCGCGCCAACGACATCGCCCTGTGAACACAACCAGCCTTGAGGATCGTCTCCTCAACCTCTGCGCAACTAGGTCGCAGGCTTCCGCTAACGCGGAGAGTGCAAGAGATAGTCGTCGCCAGCGGTACGACCGCGCACATCGCGAGCAACAGCACTTTCATCCCGGACAGCTTGTTTGGTTACGCCGCCAAGAGCCTGTCACAACCACCTGCGAGAAGATGGCACCCCGTTTTAAAGGGCCCTACCAGATTCTGGAACTGAAGACGCCGACAACGTATCTTCTACAGCGTGTCTCGTACAGCGACGACGGCGTGTCGCGCACGGCAACCGACACGAAAGTCGCCCACGCAAGCCAGATCAAGCCGTTTCATCACCCATACGTCGACGAAACTCTGCTCGAAACCTCAGAAGAATCTCCGCCCGACAGCCGGGACGTACTCCTCGAACCGGACAGTCAAAGGGTTTCCCCGCGCGTCCCGAGGATCCGCAAAACGACTCCCACCTAACAAGCGCCGACTCCATTGACCCAGTCGCGGAGGATCAAACGCCTCTAGCTCTAGCGCGCTCAGAGCGTGCTCGAAAGCCCCTTCCTGGCTTCGAGACTTTTGAGTGACTAATGCTCTTCCAAGTGGACTTGGACAGCTTTGGGAGGGGTGGGATGTGAGCGAGCCCACGTCGTATAAAGTCGGAGTCGACCGCGAGCCCCCCTCAATGGGCCCCCCACGGTCTCCCCACCGCAAGACCGCACCAGCTCACAGCGTTCACTATGCTTCCCAAGCCTTTCTCTCTTGCCCGTACGCTCTCGCCACCGCCATCTCAAGTGTCTCCCCTCCGCATTCCCAGACAGCTCTCCCCCGTCTTCCTCGCTGTGTTCTCGTGCCGTACCCGCCGCTTACTTCGCTTTGTGTGACAGACCGCCTTCGCCTCTAGCCCTCTTAACATGTAATCCCCTTAGCTCTTCAATAAAGTCTCTAATTATTACCTCTACGCCCAGCCTCAGCCCTGCCATGCCTCACAGGGAAACGGCCCATAGAAGCCGACCGCAGCGCCGTGACCGGATTGTGTACTCGTCTGCTTGCGGGTACCCCCGGTGCGACAGATGGCGCTGCGGCAAGAGGAAAAAAATGGAATCAGATTTGCAAGGAACTTTATGGGAGAGTGCGCAAAATAGACCGAGAGCACGACAGTCCTCCATTGAAAATCCACGAGAAACCATCTTCATCAGTTTAGCCGGTCGCCACCGGTCGCCCACCAGGGTGAGAGTTCGCGGTGCTCCAGACAGATGGCGCCACAGAGAAAAGAGAAAACCGAGGGGACACAATCCGGTCGCTCATTTGGCTCTCGTTTCCCCACCTGTGTATCTTACACCTGCTCTTTATATAGACAGTATAGATGAGTCACGGAAACACTTTTGTTTGAATGAGCGTTTTGTGTTCTACTTCTTGTGTCCCATGTTTTTTTTTGTTGTTTTTTTTCACAGCGTTGCTGTTAGAGTTGAATCACTAGCATTGTGCTCCCCCACAAAGAAATGAAGACACCGATTTCTGGACACCTACCGCCATTTATGAGCAAGGCGGCAAGCCAGGTATCTGGTCGCCTCCGTTGTCACCAAAATATAAACAAACAAAACACTTTTTTTTTAGGGGGCGGGGAAGAGGGGCGTTACCTTTTACCACGTGTGTTAATGACCAACTAGCTCGAAAATCCACTATTTTTAGCAGAATCGAGAAACTGCCGTTAAATTTCTCCGATAGTACTTAGAAGGCGGCATAGAGACGACAACGACGTCACAATACCAGCGAATTACCCGAGCGCCAAAAGCCTGCTGCCGCTGTGGCAAACTTTAAGCGGCAGCGTAAATGTCCTCGGATTTTTTCGGCACCGAGCGGGGATCAGAACTCCTTCCAATTTTCAAGAGCCGAGTTGGGACTGAGCGCCCTGCACTTACCTCAATGCTTTGCTGGGCTGTTAGGGCGTAAACAAACCCTATTGGTCAGGAATCACCGCCGACGTAGGCAGCTTCCCGCTGGAAGCTGCGTGAACTGTGAATTATCGCTAGAGCAACATTCCGTAACCTTTTTTGGATTGCAAGGCTTTCGTCAGTGCCATAGGTCATACATTGTGCACTCGAGTAAATGTTATCTTCCACTTCCACCGTGTACTTGGTCTCTCACATTTGTTTGAAAGCAGCCGGTTCACGTTTCTTTTTCTTTTTCTGCGAGATCAAGAGCGTCCCTTCATTCGAACGTTCATTCAGAACAACAGTGACACCTCATCAGCCAACGTTCTTTTCAGATTTCGTTCCATAACGGCAAACAGAAGAAATATCATACGGATATCATCAGGATGTGGGTGGAAGCAGTTTCGTTTTTGTCTGCTCGTTTTAGAGGCGCAGCTCTTAGGCGCCTGTTTCCGGCCAGTTGCAACGTCGGCGTCGCCGTCGCCGTCGGCGTAACCGCGCGGCGCATTAAGCGGGAAATGCCCCATAATGCACCGCGGGGCACCGCTTATGACGTGACGTCACGTGTGACGTCTGAGGGTCCCGCGCGGCGCTTTATGGAACATTTCCCATGATGCAACTTGCGCGGCGGGGAGGGGGAGGAGGACGAGGGGAAGGGGAGGAGGAGGGGAAGGAGAGGAGGGAGGAAGATGAGGAGAGGAGGAGGGAGGAGGGAGTAGCTTCAAGGATGAGGGGAGGAGGTGGAAGTAAAGGAGGAGGGGAGGAGGAGGAAGAGGATGAAGGAGCCCTATTGAAAAATCCGGCAAAAACTTCCAGTGACATTCGGTGGAAACGGGTTAATTTCCACTCCATTTTCACCAGAAACCAGCGTGGTTTACCCAGTTTTTTGGTGGAAATGTTACCGGCCGCCACTTTCAGTTGCCAGATTCCGGTGTTCGCTTTACCGGAGTCGCTCTCGATTAAAATCCGGCAAAAACTTCCCGTGACATTCAGTGGAAACGGGTTAATTTCCACTCATTGTCACCAGAAACCAGCGTCGTTTACCAGTCTGTGGTGGAAGTATTACTGGAAGATACTTTCGCTGAAAGTTTTGCCAGAACCATTTTCGATTACCCGTCGCTGGAATCCTACCGGAAGCCACTCTCGTTTGCCAGACACCGAACTTCACTGGTAGCCGACGAAGGGGAACGGCTAAAGGCAAGGAAGCCAAGGCGAGCAGGGGGACTGGCTGAGTTTTGTAATGGTGGCCGCCAATGCGGTAGCATTCTCGTGAGTGCGTGTTTGAGCTCGAGACGACGTTGCAATCCGGGAAGAAGTACCTGCAGCGAACGGTTTTGACGATCCAAAAGGTGCGCGCTTAGCGATCACTGGCAACTTGCTATTTGCGACAGGCAAAGAGTCGGGGCAGAGCAGGTACGAGACCACTCGGGCGGCATTCTCGTTGAGTGCGAGTTTTAGCTCCGGGACGACGTTGCAACCCTCAAGAAGTGCGTGCAGCAGACTCTTTCGACGATCAAGAGGTGGGCACTTTCACCCGTTTTCATTCGAAGCCAGTTTACCTGCAGTCTGTGCGAGATGATTTGCCGGCAAACGAGATTTTGCTGTAATTTCATCGGCATCGGGTTTCCAGATTTCGCTGGAATGTCACCCCCAGCCACTTTCGATTCCCAGACGACCCGGTTTTAATCTTACCGAAACGGGTGACTCGCTTCCCTGTTTGCCGAACTTCACTCCGAAAGCCGACACGAGGGGAGGGGGCGGCGGGAGCGAAGCCGGGGACTGGGCGTCACTTGGTGCCTCGCACCGGGGGCAAAGAGTCCCCACCGCACCCTCTCTCCCTCGCATTGGGTCGTGGGGAAAATGCGAGAAGGTCGTTTTGCTGACTTTTTTTATTTTGTTTTAAGAAAACCGGCTTCTTTGTTTGTCAACGAGCAACGGCCGGCCCGGGAGCGAGACGCTCAGTCTCGGATTCTCGTTCTATGTGTGCGACCTGTATCTTCCAGAGCAGCTGGGTGTGCAGATGAAAAGAAAATATCTTTCAGTGACCTGTTTGCTTACGCCTCTTTGTCCGTCCACGGCTTCCGAAGCATCCAGCGAGCGAAAAAGACTGTGCCCAAGATTTCTCAACGTCGGCGGATGTTCGTTTCGCGTGTTCGTGGTTTTCGCTAAGCGTGCTACTGACGCCGGGCGCACTACCCGCGGCGGCGGCATCAGGGACGACACCGTGATTGTGCCGGGATTTCTCAACGGCGGCGGATGTTCGTTCCCGCGCGGTCGTGGTTTTCGCTAAGCGTGCTACTGACGCCGTGGTGCACCCGCGGTGGCGGCATCAGGGACGACATCGTGAGTGTGCCCGGAATTTCTCAATGGCGGCGGATGTTCCGTTTCGCGCGTTCGTGGTTTTCGCTAAGCGTGCTACTGACACCTGCTGCACCGCGGCTGAGCGACATCAGGGACGACGTCGTGATTATCTGTGCCCGTGATTTCTCGAACGGCGGCGGATGTTCGTTTCGCGCGTTCGTGGTTTTCGCTAAACGTGCTACTGAGATCATACGTGTGTGTGTCCGTGTGGTGCACCTGCGCGGTTTTTATTACCGTACGTCTAGGAATTTACCCAGTTGGCATTGTAAGTACGCTTGAAAGATATCTTTTGCGACAAAGAACTCGTTTGTTCCTATTTGGCCCGATTGCTTTTGTCTACAGCTGTGCCAGAATTGTTTCACTGGTATCGGCCCGGTTAAGTAGATGCGCATAGAACCTTCGAGGTGCTCTGTGGACTAACCACTTTTATTGTTACCGAATCGTCCAGCATCTGGTAAACATGCACAAACCACGGTTCACAGGCTTCCTCCTAAATGGCTTCGTGTGACTTCCGAAAAAAGAAAGAGAAAAACACTATGAATTCCGGCGAATCTTCAACAGTTTGCCAGAGTCTTTGCTGAACATATCATCCTTTCGTGCGGTAAAGCGGAATGTAAGAGAATGGTGCCTCACGCTCGCGCAATAATGATTATAGCATTACTTAGTGCGTATTCGTTGCCCACATTCCTACGTTGTTGTTGTTTGTTTGTTTTGTTTCTTTCTAGTGTTCACTGTGTCACGGTATTTTATTGGCTGCCTGGTCTCTCATACAAGCATGTTTGCTTTCGTGATCCAGCACGCACACATGTATTTTTCGAAGATAATAAAGATATTATTATATGGTAATCTTCTGGCCAAATTGTGGAACTGCACTGGCAGCGAAAGGAGATCCCATAATCCAGTAAAATAGATTTTTGCACTGGGACTAAACTTCCGGCAGGAATCGGTGACATTCGGGTAAAAAAGCCGGTAACGCTCCTGTAAGCCAATACCGGTGACATTCCCAGTAAAAAATCTGGCGACATTCCGGTAATCTACGGGTTTACTGGAAGTGAAAACAGTCCCATAATCCGAGTAAAATAGACTTTTACTGGAAATGACATTCTCGGTAAAAAATATTTTTCCAATAGGGAGGATAAGCAGGGAGGATGAGGAGGAGGGTACACCCTCCCCTCAGTAACTTTTTCTCCTCCTCCTCAAGAGCTGCGCTCTAATTCGGCGTTACAGGGTGTTGTAAACGTCTTTCATTTTTCTTTTGAATATAGAATGTTGTCACCAAGAAAAACGCTTAAGTACGCGATTCGCTGATTAGGTGTGCTTCCCAATGTTCCCCTCCCATGTATAAAGCTATAGCTCCTAGCGGTGGCGAGGACCCGTACTCGAAGCGGAAGTAAAAGGTATGTGCATACTAAGCAAAATATTTCTTTTTTTAACTCCTATTCTAATACGTTGCTTGTTGAAGTGTGGCTTTAAGCCAAGGAATCGGTGTGCCGCTGAGAAACCGAGACTACTCAACATGTCTTATATTTTGCTGGGATGCATTACTTTGGGGGGGGTATGCTTCACGGCATGCTAAATAAATAGTTGCGCATTTAACCAGTACGGCATGCGATTCAACCAATTCGGCAAACAGTTTTTGAATATGACTGATAATTACGGTGTTTTGTACGACACGTGTATGTTATTAAGCTTGTGCAGCATCTGAAGTTGCGCATGGCTGTTTGTCATGCCGACCCCAATCCGAACTTGCAGGGCTGGCGGAGATACTCCAAAAAGCATTCGGAAACACAAATACTGAGATACATGTACTTAAAGGCCCGAAATACAGAATACTGAGATTCGTTTGTCTTTTATGCAACGGAATAGCCATAGAGATACTCCCCCAAAAAACGGCGAAAATATATTCTGAAATGCAGATACAGATACTTATCGAAATACATCTGTTCCCGAACGGTGCTACGTGGGGAGGGTGTAGTTCGTGGCGAATGCTAAGTGGTGATGTATGCTTGTGTTTCTCGTTTCGTGTCATTTTATGCACTTCCCCTGCGTCGCACGTTTTATATATCATTGATGCCACATGTCGGCGTAATCACATGAACGTGTCACTTTTGACATGTTCATGACATGACGTGACATGTCATGTCACAGTGACATATTTTAAAAAAGCATGTCACTTTTTTGGTGAGACCAGGTAGTTACTGAACGGCAAAGGCTGCGTGCTTTAGCTTGATAAAAAAGGGCGTCTGCGCGGAATGAGACATTGCTTGGTCGTGAGGGCGCATCTCAAAGAGAACTCGTTTACACACTTGTAAACCGAGAACGACCGATAAAGAAGGCCAAGACAGGTTTTTTAAGCCTCCTACGACGTCTTCGGACCGGGTGCGTTGCTGCAGGAGCTGGTCCTAAGACGTCGTAAGAGGCCTAAAAACCGGTGCTTATCTCTCTCCGTTTTACTTAGTCACCCATAACGTTGGGAGATTAGACAACAGAGCCGCAAATTTTCCACACTCAACTCCTTTACAGCGTTCACTTTAATAAATTGGAAAAAAAAATGAAGGGCTTTGTGAGGAGACCTTATTCTGTAATTCTTGCAAAGCATCCTTTTCTAAACTACCTTATTTTTAATGTTGGTGACTGTGATGGATCTTGTTATAGGAAAGGGCTCATATTATAAATTCCCAAGCACCTTTCACCGAATATGTTTTATCTTGCTAGACCCATCGTAAAAACCGGCAAACAAAATGTGACGTGGAGGAATATCCCAAGTCTCGGCAAAGTATCGCGATAGAAGCGATACATTGTAAATGTATTTAACTACTGAGATAAAAATGCATTTTTCAATTGTGTCTCAATAGAGAGATACAAATATTCGATAGTATATCTAAGATACCATCCCGATACACTTGTATCGCGAGTACTGCCCAGTCCTAATCCGAAGGATGTACCGGATTATTTTTTCAGCCTCGTTTAGCAAATGAGAGTGTTTTTTTTAATTGGAGTCACAAATTTGAATGCCCCTGACTTTTGCAAGCCACTCAATTATATGGGAGGTTTTTCACGTGCTCTGCCAAAGACTTGGAGAGTATTTTAATGTGTTTTCACTGATTACGCTTTCAGTATTGCAATAAAAAGAAGAAAAAAATCTCCTTGTGTGCGTTGAGCAAAAAAAAAGGACCACGGATCTCGCGGACTCTAGGGTTCGATTCTTGCCGTGTCACTTGGTGAATCTCGCTGGTTGCTATTAATTGTGATTGAGTTACATACTTGGTGATAAATTATTATGACTGCGTATGCATTTGATATTCTCTTTCGATGCTCGTGTACTGCCTGCTGTGGGCTCTCAGCATGTGTTATCCCAAGCAGCACATACACGTTGAAAAGACGTCAAGAAGAGCGTCGATGACGTCGGGAACCAACATGTCGCGAGAACGTTAAACGGCTGAGCGTCAGGTCCATTCGGCGTCATACTGAAAGGCTAATGTCTGGCAAAAGGGGTGGATATTACGTCGACATAACGTCCCACTTAATCACCGCAAAACGTCGAGTACACGTCTGAACTGGACGGGAAATGAAGTGATAACGTTATATAAACTTTGACACAATGTCCCATTTAACGACCATAAAACGTCGAGTATACGCCTAAACTGAACGGCATAAAGTTAATTGATTAACGTTATATCAACGTTGACACCAGCGTCCCATATAACGACATAAAACGTCGAGCATACGTCTAGACTGGGCGCGGAATGTCAATTGATAACGGTCTCGACCCTGAGGTCACCGCGGAAACAATAGAGTCAACCGGATCTGGCTTCGTTGCTTGAAGGTATGTTAACGAAAGTGACTGCCCGATCCCCAAGCGCCCCGGCCCACAGTCCAGGAAACATGGGAACGGTGTTCCTTAAGCTGTTCAGAAAATTTTATTCCACAAATGTTGAAGCGCTGGCTGCAAGCAAAAAACGTATTCACGAGGTCTCGCGTGGGGACTGATCTGTAGTACAACTAAAGCTTGAGTCCTTGAAACAGCAAAAAAGTTGATCATGACGCGACCCACTCACCACACAGCGGAAGCGGCACGACCACCGGCGGAGAGAACTCTTGTTCGCCAAGGAGAACCGCTGGTCGTCCAGGTAGGTGGTGAAATCTTTTCGGATGTCCCACAACAGCGGCCACAACGCGCAGTGTCGTTGTCCGCTGGGCCGTCGCGGCACAACGGTTTCGCCGCAGCGCCCACTCTCATATAGCCACTAGTAGCAGCGCGAAAGCGCCCCGCGGGCAACGGGCTCCTCGCGTGACGCGAGACGATCCACCCGAGACCGCGAAACGGAGCGCCGTATTATAGCGCCCTCTGGGTCCCTCGCCGGTACACACTCTCTCACTGACGTGCGCGTTTGTTCCTGTTGCACCACACCGAGACGCACCTGTGCGTCCCGTGCACACACACCCAGCGGCATAGCCTATCTTCTGTTGGGCGGACACCCCAGCCCTTTAACCATCCAAATGTCGCGCACGTGATCCGGCAGCGTGGACGACGTCAGTGCCAGCCACGGGTACGGCTGCATCGCGCTCAGGCGGCGGCGGGGTTGGTCTGCCACAACCGGGCGTTCAGAACAAGCCTGGAACGCCGGGGCCTCGTGCGTACCGCCACTCGTGACACGGCGGACGCTGAGCTTGTCGAAGAGATCCGCGGTAGACTTGTAAAATGTAGGGGTCGTCTCCGCGCGGGGCCCGAAGAGGACTTCCGGAAGAGAGTCTCCCAAGACGGTTACTGGCGCCGAGGAAGTAGAGAGCGTGAGTGGCCGCTGCGGGTTGTCGTGGTCGTCAAGGATTGCCAGGGTTGTCTTCAGGGCCAGCATGGGCGCTACCAGCTTGATGCACGGAAAGCGCCAACCCTCCTTCACAGCGGAGGAGGCATAAGCGGGAGACGCCTCACTAGTTCCGTGCGGTTTTTCCAGAAGAGGGTAAGCAGCGCCGAGCGCACTTGGAGGACGAAGGGGCGGGGCGGAGGGAGCACAAGGGCCACATGCCACCCTTCCGCAGAAAACCGTCAGAACAAGGTACCGCCGCACAGCCAAGGGCGCGTAGCGTCGTAATGGCCAGCCTTAGCGGCCTTCTCGACAATCTCTTGTCGCAGGTTGGCCGAGGTCCTCCGGAGCTTTCCCGCCGGAGGCGCTCGTACGAGGACCCCAAGAACGGTTAGGGACTGGAGCTCGTGGCAGAGATGGTGGGCACGTGGGAGGGCCCTGATGCAGATATATTTGCTTTTTTCAGGGAGGTTCAACCGTGCGCCGGAGAGGCGCGCGTACTCTTTGCCGAAGAGCCGGAGGGCCTTCACCGGGCTGTCTTCGACGCGCAGGTAGAGGGTCACGTCGTCCGCATACGCCGGGAGGGGCAGAAGTCGTCACCGGACCCAGGTAGAGCAAGTCCGCTTATGCCAGGGTGCCTGTCGACTCTAACCAGAAAGGGCTCCAAGCTGGAGGACGAAAAGGACCGGGTGCAGCGGGCACCCCTGCCGAACTCCTCGCGTTACCGGAAACAGTGCCACTAAGGAGCCGTTTCAGGAGACAAGTCACTCCGCAGAAGTCACTGTACAAGGCTGCGAACTGGGCCTGGCAAGGCTGCGACAGCTGAGCAGCTCTCGGAGGAGAAGCCAAACCCGTCGAGAAGACCGGAGCAGGTATTGGTGCTCGTACGCGGTCGAGCGACCTGCCCGGCCCAGGTCCAACGAGACGAGAAGCCCACGTTCGCCCGTCGGAGAGCGATGTGAACCTGCGGAATGTCGCGAGTGCGAGTCGTCAAAGTATGTATGCTGCGGCCCGACACCGAGCACGTCTGTCGGGGGCTCACCAGCTCCGGTAGGAAAGCTGCAGACGCGAGGCTAGGGTCGCCGCGAGGGAGCTTGTAGTCGCCGGGTTTAGCTCGCGTTATCGGGCGCCACGCCCCGGGGTCAGGCATGGTCACCACCCTCCTTGGGGAGTGAGTGCGATCCGTCCCAGCCAGAAAGGATGGCGGTAGGAGGAGGTCTTCAAAGTAGACCCGCATGACAGCGGTAGAGAGGATTTCCAAGAATGTGCCAGAACGTGCGGTAGAACCTCCGCTGGGAGACCGTCCGGTCCTGGTGCGGGAGCCGTCTCTTCAACCGCTCCAAAACGTTCCACAGCTCGGTCGCGGACGGGGCCGCCGCGGGCCCGCGTCATCCTCGGCGAAGATCTTGGGGAGGCCGCTGAGGAGTGGTGCGAGAGAGGACACCGATGGGCGATCAACCCGGCGTGTCCGATTGGGCCAGCGACCGGAAGTGGGCTGCGAAGCGACCATTGTCAAGGCGGCCCGGGCGACCCCGAAGCCGGAGGGCGTCTTCTGTCTCTCGAAGGCTTGTAGGCTACTGTGCGAGGGGTGTAGCACGGTACCTCCGGGGTGGACCGACGGGCTCCCCTGGAGCCTGTAAGACGGTAGACGCGGTGGAATCCAACC
This sequence comes from Ixodes ricinus, assembly GCA_037355805.1. Lineage (NCBI taxonomy): Eukaryota > Metazoa > Arthropoda > Arachnida > Ixodida > Ixodidae > Ixodes > Ixodes ricinus. Next base: position 107,097 of record JAZHYW010011719.1, read on the forward strand.
GGAGGTATCGTTCATGTAGCGTCTCCTGCAGCTGGTCGAGGTACGCCTTCATGAAGGGGGTCGGGGAGAGCGCCCTCTCGGCGGACGATCCGGATTCGGAGGATAGTAGTCTTGCAGAAGCCCTCGAAGTCGTTCACGGAGGTGCTGTCCCATCAGACTGCTGAAGCTTTGCCATTGACCTTGAGGGCGGTCCCAAGACGCCGGCTTCTGGGCGCGCATGCCCACTAGCGACTCCTTGACCAGGCTGCCCAACGTGCGGCGCGTGGTTTCGTCGTGGAGGATCCTGGAATCCAGACGCCACGGACGCGAGGAGCAACGAACCGCAAGAGTCGAAGCAGAACTTGATAAGTAGCGTACGGTGATAGTAAATTTCTTCTGGGCGCGGCGGAAATCCACCGCAGTACAGGTCTGTAGCGCGGCAGATAGCGTGCGAGGCAAGCGTACAACCGGTCTATGCGACTTCCCGAAGCCCCTCCTGTTCCACGTCGACTGGTGGGTGGACCCATGCAGCAAGGACCATCCGGCCCACGAGGTCGAAGTGCCTCACAAGCCGCCGAGGTTCACGGGCGGACCAGGTTGAACGACCCTCGACCAGGACCCCGAACGTCGGCGTCGGAGCTCCAGGATGCAACTGAAGTCGCCGACCAAGAAGCACCGGCCCGCGTCGAGTAGATGTACGTCTCAGGCTGCGGAAGTAGTCGGGCTGGAGGGTCAGATACAGGTGCTGGCGCGTAGACAGTGACGGGGCGAAATTTCCGCCCGCCGAAGAAAACGTCAAAACGAACAGTCCTTCCCTCGGTATCAAATATATAAGTGGCGTTGCGTGCAGCAGACTGCGATTGCAGACAACCACGTCCACGCCCGATCGCGCGGCGCGGCGCGCGAAAAGAAAGCAAGTACGGAAAACCGGGCTTCGAAATCCTCAACGTCACGGAAGCCAGCGTAGCTGAGAATTCGTCTTGCCCCAAAGCAAAGAAGATCGCAATTTTGCATCCTCGCGAAGTGCATCACTCCAGTTTGCTTCGCTGGGTTTTCGAAGGTATCGCACATTCCAGAGATAATATGCGAAGGGTGGCCAGAATAAAATAAAGAAGGG
>JAZHYW010011721.1:0-72438 GCA_037355805.1 Ixodes ricinus
TCCGCCGAAGCGGAAGAGGGCTATTTTGTTGTCCTTCTTGGGAGAAGAAGGAAATCGCGTCGTAGATGCGTTCAACCTCGCCGGTCCAGCCGTTAACGCGGACCAATATGAGTTTCAGGTTTTGTTGTCCGCTTTGGACACCCACTTCGCTTCCGCTCAAAACGTCATAGTAGAGCGTAGAAAGTTCGTAACAAGGGTACAAGGCCCAGAGGAGACTGTCCTCGAGTATCTTGGGGCGCTCAGGCGCCTAGCCTCGTTTTGCGACTACGGAGAGTCCTTGGAGAGCCGCGTCGCGGAAATGTTCATTTCGGGAATCCGCAACACGTTCTCGGATGATGACGACGAGTTGCGGCCCAGCGTCTTCACGGTGGGGTCACCCGGTGGTCGTCAGGAGCAACGACCCGGTCCCCAGCGCCGGAGCTTCACGGCCGATGTAGAGGTGAACGGTTTCCTCTCTCCATACTCATCGACACCGGCGCTGAAGTTTCAATTCTGTCAGATGCGACTTTCAGCCGCATTAATCGGAGCGGCCGCATCAAGTTGTCGAAGCCGCCGCGCACTTTGGTGCACTACCTAAAGGGTTCCATTCCCGTTCTGGGATGCTTCCACGCGAACGTCGTCTTCAAAGGTCGCTTTGCGACGATCCTCTTCTACGTTGTACGCAACGGACGTTCCCTACTTGGAGTTGACGCGGTGCATGACCTCAAAATGATCTTGTCCGGCGTACCGCTAAAATGTTTTCACGTCGACGCCGCTGCTCCCGGAGCAGCCGTCCCGGGACATGTAACCGAGGCTGAGGTCCCGCAGCCATCGTCCACGGCGGACTCCAGTCCGTCCACCTACTTTTCTGGTGCCTTTGGCACTTCGTCGTCGGCTGTCGCCCACAGCCCAAGGTCCGTCGACCTCTTCCAGTGACCGCTCTCCATCGTCGGTGAGCGATTGTTCCAAGCTTCCTCCCGGTTTTGAGGAGTTTGAAGAACTTTTTTCGTCCGAGTTGGGTCTGGTCGTAAACCAGACACATACCGTCACGGTCCGTCATCATGTTCCGCCCGTTCAGGCGAAGCTCCGTCGTTTACCGTTCACGCTGCGCGAGTCCGTAACGGCCGAGATCCAGAAACTCGAACGTCAGGGCGTGATCGAGCGCATCAGCGCCTCCGAGTGGGTCTCGCCGATCGTGGTCGTAAAGAAGAGAGACGGCGGTATCCGCATGTGCGTTGATCTTCGGGCTCCCAACCGCGCGGTCGTGATCGATTCATTCCCACTACCGCATATCGACGAGCTCCTGAACTCGCTCAGAGGAGCTTCTTGCTTTTCCAAGCTCGACCTTGCGTCGGCCTACCATCAAGTGCGACTCGACCCCAAGAGTCGAGACCTCACAGCGTTCATCACGCATGAGGGTTTATTCCGCTTCAAGCGTGTCTGCTTCGGCCTGGCCTCCGCGCCAGCCGCATTCCAACAAGTAATGTCGAAGATCCTCAAGGACTGCCCCGGCGTACAGTTCTACTTAGACGACGTGATCGTCTACGGATCGTCACCTCAAGAACATGACGCGCACCTGCGCGAAGTCCTCCGACGGATCAAGTCCGCTGGGATGAAGCTGAACCGAAAGGCGGTTTTCCGCGTCCCAACTTTGTCTTTTCTCGGCCATAGTCTATCCGCGGAAGGCGTAGCGCCCCTTCCGTCCAAGATAGAGGCTGTTTTGAACTTCCCTACGCCGTCGGATCCAACACAACTCAAGGCATTCCTCGGCTTAGTGGAATATTACAGCAAATTCATTCCACACTGCGCGACAGTAGTCGAACCGATGCGTCGTTTGTTGCGCAAAGGCAACTCTTTTTCTTGGACTCCTGACGTCGAGAGTGCCTTCCAGGAAGTCAAGACTGCTCTCCAGAAAGCACCCATCCTGACGATGTTCGACCCAACGTTACCGGTCATCGTGTCGACCGATGCTTCGAACTACGGCCTCGGAGCAGTTCTGCAACAACAGCACGGGCAGAAGCTCAAGACCGTGGCCTTCGCAAGCCGTTCCTTGACGGACACAGAGCGAAGATACTCCGTTGGAGAAAAGGAGGCCCTGGCGATCCTGTGGTCATGCGAGAAGTGGCATACCTACCTTTGGGGACGACAGTTCACCATCCGCACCGACCATCGTGCGCTCGTCACCCTCATGTCTACGCAGGGCACCGGAGTCCGACCGCTACGCATCAGCCGTTGGACAGCCCGTTTATTCAACTACAACTTCGTGATGGAGTACCGCAAGGGTGCTGACAACACCGTCGCAGACGCACTGTCCCGTCTGCCCGTCAAGGACACCGAAAATGGCACCAATTTTCCTGAGGAAGTGGTTTCCATCGTCTGCGCCTCATTGAACCAGCGCGACTTCCAAGATGCGACAGCTCGTGACCCCATTCTACCGAAGGTCATGGAGTACATCTCTTCAACGTGGCCAGCTGAAGACAAGCTGCCTCCAGGGTTCAAGCCCTACTTCGCAGTCCGAGAACAGCTGTCACAAGTGGACAGACTGCTGTTCAACGCCGAAAAGATCGTCGTGCCGACCAGTCTGCGTGACCAGGTCATCGAGATAGCGCACGAAACGCATCAAGGGATCACGAGGACCACAAGCCTCATCAAAGAACTCTACTGGTGGCCTCAAGTATCTCTCCACATCAAGCAATACGTCCAACATTGCACCATTTGTCAGTCTACGGACAAACCTGCGAAGACTTACCGAGCACCCTTACAGCCAGTCGACTTTCCATCTCGTCCTTGGACGAAGTTAGGAATGGACATCGTTGGTCCGTTCGAACGCGCTCCGCGCAACGAACGTTTCTTCATAACTCTTGTGGACTACCACAGCAAATGGCCGGAGGTCATGAGTGTTCACAACGTCACAACTTCATCTGTGATCGACTTTCTGAAGTTCGTCTTCGCACGAGAGGGGTTGCCAGAAGAAATAGTCACCGACAACGGCCCCCAGTTCATCTCCAGAGAATTTACAGAATTCCTCAAGAATCAGGGTATTCGTCATCTCAGGTCATCCCTGTACCACCCTCAAGCAAATGGACAGGTGGAACGCTTCAACCGCGTCTTGAAGTCCACCATTCAGTTGGCTGTCGTACAGCAACGTAACCTCCGAGAAGCCAGTCACGGAATACTTGGGAGTGTACCGTAGCACTCGTCATGCTGCGACGGGAGAGACTCCTGCGTTCTTGCTTCACGGCAGGAACCATCGTAACCGTCTTCATCTTTCGGGGCGTCCAGTCCCCGACCCACAAGTTCCAAGGTCCACAGTCCAAGAAAGGCTTCCAGCCACAATCAAGAGATATCAAGAACGAATGAAGATGTACTCAGACAGAAGGCGTGCTGTCAAGCGTCCTACATTCATTCCTGGACAGACCGTCAAGGTCAACAAACCTCGTCACAGAGGAAAGTTACAGATGAAGTATGCTTCTCCTCAGAAGATCCAAGACCAAGTGGGTCCAGCTACATACCGGCTGGACGATGGATCCACCTGGCATGCGTCCAAGTTAACGCACACAACTCTCCAACCTTCATCAACCAGAACATCTTGGTTCCGGGAAGATTTGTTCCCCCCGGACCCCCCCTTTTCTCCTGCAGTTGTTCCACCTGCAGTCCCGCCGGCTCCCCCAGAGCCGCCGGTTCCTGTTCTTGGTCCGGCCAGCCCGGACACCACCAATCCAGACCCTGAGGGTCAACATCCAGACTCTGGGCCTGAGTCCCGAGTCCCCTCCTCCTCTTCCTGAGGGTCCTGTTCCAGCTGGGAGTCCCCTTCCCCTCCCCGAGGGTCCTGCAGAGGTCGTGGAAACGTCTCCAGACAACAGCTGGTCAGAGGCCAGCTGGTCATCCGGCCGTACAGAGACGGCTACGGAGGGTGCGACTTCCAGCACCTGTGAAAGTCCGACAGTGCTGGTGCCACCACCTGTGAGTGTGTCTTCGACACCACCAGTCACATCACAGCCCACATCTCCCAGACGGGAGCCTCCTGAGCTTCAAGATGTGGATGTTTCAACCCCCAGCATCAAGGCCGTCCGCAACGTTTGCGCAGACTGCCAGAACGATTTAAAGATTACTTAGTGAACTGGTACGAGACCAGCCCCACATTGAAGGAACTCTTGGATTAATTTTTTAAAAGTGCATACATGAACTACTGAACATTACTTCTAGCCACCCTGAGTGAATTTTTTTGTGTGGTGACAACAGACATTTTAGAAGCTTAACTATTTTCAGTGCTACATGTCCATGAACATTTTTTTATGTGAAGTGTTCGCTTTTATTTCCTGCAGCATGCAGTACGAAGTGTATAACTGGCTACTCGCCCAGTGTCTTGCCCAATTTTGTTTCACTTGCCAAATGTCTTTTGCCCAATTTTCATTTTACTCAGCATTTAAGGTTTTCACCTTATAAGATGTCATGTGTTTTAAACTGCATTTTGTCGCGTCGCTTCGGCGATATTGTCGCAAGTGTTTCACTCAATGCTTCGCATTTTTTCATTTTGTCTCCATTTCATACTTAACTGATACAGTCAGTTAGCTCAGTCCTTTTCTTCCCCTGTGATGTTTGCTCTTGTCTTTAAAGAGACCATAGCTGCTTGCTTTTGTATAAGCCAGCCTTCCCATTTTTTTTCCTAAGGGAGGGAAGAATAGGAGTTTATTTTTTTAAGGAAAGGAAAGTGTAGTATTTCAATTTTTTCATTAAGTTCACCCACACTAACTAGGTGGCGCCACGAACTGCCACAGCAATCCTTGTAGCCAGGCGGCACTACTATTCACCCATTGGGCCCGTGCTTCCAGGCGGGTCCCCCCGGGGCCTTTGACCCCCGGCTTCTTTGCCTATGAATAAACGGAGTACGTGTTTGAACCTTGACCTCGACTGACGTGTCGTCTCTGCCGGGCGTTCCCGCCCTTGGGCTCCGCCGGTCCTCGCCTCACCACTTCGTCATGTGAGACCTCGTCCTTCCCGCAGGCCCACGTAGGCCCTGCGCTTCTTTTATTTTCACGGGTGACCGTTTTTTTTATTTACTACAAAGCCTCGGTAGGTCCCTTTAATTTCTCGTTCAGTTGAAGGTAAGGCGCACGAAATATTGGGCAAAGCGCCCGTGTCACATACCGTATTTACACCATTGTAAGTCAACCCCCCTCCCCACCCACCCCCACATTACTAATCAGCAAAAAAAAAACCCTTTAATTTTGCATTTTTTGGCGAACACGTGAGAACAGCAAAGTATCTGTTTCCAAAGCCCGGGCTCGAACACGCGATCGGTGCCTTCTGGAGTGCTTTGGGTGCGCATGCACGAGGTGCATGAGATGCCCAGGCGTTATAGAAACTAGGAAGTTCACGCTGGAGGCGGGAAAACTGAAGCTGGCTCTTTGTCGTTTCCACTCCGTCCGCTACTAGACTATGACTTGTCCGCACTTGTGATTTCAGTCCCGTCGTCATCACTGCTACGTTCTCGAAGCACGTTGTCGGCGTCGTCCAACGAAATCTCGCACTTCGCAAATGACAGCATCAACCGCATCTTCTGCTCTTGCTCAGCGATCACGTTGCATGTCACAAGTAGGGTACGATTGCGCACCGTTGCAGCATACGTTGCAAGCCTGACCTCCAACTCTGGAAGGCATCCTCACCTATCCAGACTTTGGCCTGTGGAAGCCTCGTCGTTTGCCGTCACAGTTTAAGATCCCACGCCATTGCAGACTCCACTGTAGCATCACCCGCTCTGACGGGTCGAACTTGCGTCCAACAGCGCAGTTGTTGGTTGCTTCTGGGTGAAGAATGGTCATAAACCAGCACCGAAAACCTAAACTGCCCGAATCACGCATGTCAAAAAAAAAAACATAAGTTAGCGCTTTAGCATGATTTTGACACTCGATCAAACGACGTGCGACCGTGAATCGTGCGAAAAACTGCGAAAAGAAGCCGTGGGGAGTGAGCCGTGAGGCTGTTCCAGTGGCCTCCAGAGTGGCTCTTACAAGAACTGTTGCCACCCCCGGGAATCAGGCGCGCCGTGCGCTGTTCACCGCCCTACATTCAGGTTATTTTGCGAATCACTATCAAAATACTTGTTTGCACAAAAAAAAACATGTAAAAGATTTTTTGTTGTTTTTTGTTCAAAACAGCTATCGTCATCATTAAAACACAATGTCCGAGGCGCCACTATGCGTCCACGGTCAGGTTAGGCAATGGCGTCGGCGTGAAAGCAATGTTCGGCCGCCTTCAAAAGAAAAGTAATTTTGGTTGCGGAAGACATCGGCAACAGTGCTGCCGGACGACGATTCGCTATAAATGAATGCAGCATCCGCGCACGGAGTTGACAAAAGCAAGCTCTGTTTGCTTGCAACGGAACGAGAGGCTTTAGAGGCCCAAAGAATGGCGTGTTCGCCGACGTCGAGGCAAGTCTCGGTGACTTTGTAAAAGAGCAACGTGAACGGCATCTCGCCGTAAACATCGAGCTGCTGCAAGAGAAGGCGAGAGGACTTTGGCGAGCCGACATTGGGTTGCTCGTTTTATGCGTCGCGCCGGGCTTTCACTGCGACGGCGCACGCCCGTCGCTCGCTCTTTCAAGAAGTGCGGGATTTCAAATGTGCTCGACGGCACTGAAGACGACTGCCTCTGGGAGGAGGTGTCGGACAAGGAGTCTGATGGAAGTGATGACAGTGATTAAGGTTCAGTTACGACGCAAATATATGTTTTTCTTAAGACTTAAAAGGTCGCATTTTACGCGGAAAATTTTCGCGGCCCTTAAATTGCTTTGTATTATACGCGGATAAAACTTTTTTTTCCTTCACGGTCCTCGAATCATGCCTCGTATTATACGCGGGTTCGTATTATATGCGGGTTTTTACGGTATTCCCAAAAACATTTCACACTCAGAAAGAAATAAAAGTGGTCCTCAATAGTTACAATGTTGTCGGGAAATGAGTTTCACACAGTGTTGTCAGGAAGTGAGTTCCAGTCTTTGATGCACAGGTAAAGTGGAGAAAATTTATGTTGATTAGTCCATGATTGTAATATTTCAATTTTGAGTACATGATCACACCGTTGAGATATGTATGAAGGACGATGAAAGTATATGGAGTTTAGGTGTGGCAGGTCGTAGTACATATTATGAAAGAAGCGCATATTATGATAGAAACACACATAAGAAAAAAAGGTGCCGACTTCGGGGGCTGAGCCCTGAAACTTCCCTGAAAGAACAAAGACCCCCCCCCCCCCCCCCCCGGCAATGCCGGGAACTGGGGTCCTTAGGAGTCTTGGGGAAACCCGTCTTGAAGAAATAACAAGCTTTGCGGTTTGTTTGGGGCTTTATAATTATTCTCATTTGTATTTGTGTTCTGATATGACGATGGATCGGAAGTCGATGACAGATGTGGTCCCGTCTATAGAAAAAGAAGTCAACGGTCACCAAAGAAGAAGGCAAAGAGCGAGGACGGAGATTCGGACAACTTCAAAGACAAGCGGAAACACAAGCTGAAGAAGGAGCCAAGGAAGCTTGGGTCAAAGCCGGACGACAGCCCCATGAAGACCACGGACGACGAGTCCTTGGAGTCCAAGAGCCAGGACGACCGGTCGGCCGATCAGACGGGTACGACCTCTCCCCCTCGAATCATAAAAAAAGTTTTCGGGCTTACGAACCTGACCGGTATCGTGCTCTTCGCTACGGTTTAAAATGGTGCCATTTGGTGCCGGGTTGCATTGCACGGTTCGGAATTCGACTCTGCTACTTGCGTGTCCCCCAGGTGACGATAGCCAGTCAAGCACAATGTCCGAGAAGCCGAAGAAGCCCTTCAAGGTGAAGAAGACTACCAAGGCAGAGGCAGGTTAGTGGAATCTGTTTGTGGCATCGATACTTTGTCTAGCTCCATTGCTGTTGTGCTTTGTTTCGTTGTGAGCATGAGTAAATTAGAAGGTATAAGTGCGTGCAAGCGGCCTTGGACGATGCCGTTATTACAGAGTTTTAGTAGATCGTTTTGATAACGATCCCAATGATAACGCGATGCATGTGCAAAGGCGTCGGTGGAGTATCGTTGTATCGTTATCGGAGATATCGGAACGACCCACTAATGCAGGGGTCTCAAACACGCGGCCCGCGGGTCGCATGTGGCCCGCGACTGGCTGAGACGCGGCCCGCAGGCAACCGGCTACGGGTCCCGGTTCCCAAGTCTCGAGCGCTAGAAATGATATGCGCAATTGTGATCTCATCTCGCCGATTCATTTTCGCTCAAAAGGTCGCTCCGCTCTTTTAACGTATTCACATAGATTTACTTATCTGCGTTCACTTGCCCTTTGTTTCGCTTTATTTTGTGCTTCCGAACTTTTTGTAATGTCCAACGATTCCGCTACTAGGCTGCAAGCGCGAGCGCTCTGTTGAAGGACGCATCTCGGCTGGGCGAACTTTCGATCAGCAGGAGCAACTGCCAAAGATAAAGCTGCATGCACAAAATTCTCGCCCTAAAAAATAAAGAAAAAATTACCATAAAAGACATGTATGGGTAAAAAAAAGAAAAAATTACCATAAAAGACATCTATGGGTGTTGTAATAGAAATCGTCGGGAAAGCAAGAACTGTCAAATAATTGATTATTTTTTAGAGACATGTTGAGCTTGGTTAATTCCTGAGTAAATTGAGCAACGGGAACGACAATGTACTTGTTCTCTTGTTCTATTAGAAACGCCAGCACGTTTGCGGGGCGGTGTCATTTCATTTCTTGTTATCACATCAGGTAAGGGCCCAAAGTAGTCATCTAAACAAATTAAATCTAAAAATGTCACTGACAAAATGGAGTTTAAAAAACGCATAGAGCATGTGGTCTCTTTTCTTTAAATCTCTTGAGCCTTTCGAGAGATGATGTTCGTAGCTGGCACCGATGCCAACATTGCCAGAAATGCGTTTGGGCACACAGCTGCCTGAAAGATGGCAAGGCTTAAAACTTCCAGCCAGCAGAGGCCAAAAGAGCGAATTGGGATGGATAGGGGACTGGTGAATTCTATTGCAGCAACCTGGTAATTATTATCAGCTTTGAGATGCTTGCTCTCCAAATGCACGAGCAAAACATGCTCATACTGTTATTGAAAAGCTTTGCCATCCTTAAAGTCTGTTTGGTTTATCTTTCGTGGAAAAACGTTAACTAGGGCAGAAAACAGCAGAGTTTCGAGAACAGGGGCATTTAAGGGCTATGGAATTGTTCATGTGGTTGATTCCTAGGCTCCTGAGAAACTGTGAAGGAAGCATGGAGGCATTTGTTGAGGAAGTGTTCAGATGTAGGGAGATTTAAGAAACAATGTGCCTGCAGCGAACCTACAGTAATCCCTCGTTATAACGAAGTAAACAGGACGGCAAAAGAATTCAATATAAGCGGTAATTTGATAAAAGCGATACAGCCAAAAAACAGTGCCAGCAGCCTTGAAGGTGGACTGGAACACTGCGGAACACTTTGACTGTATATTTAATCAAACAAACCTTGGTTATGAACATCCCGTGGCAGCTGTACCAAGTAAAAAAATTGCGGTGGCTTAGCTCGGTTATGCCAAGATATACGTAGCGTGAGCTTATGCGCACAAAATGAGAGGCGCTATCAAGTCGGCTCCGGTGCAGCGTCAGACTTGGCTACTGCGCAACGGAGGCGGACAGCTGGGCACGCGGCGGCGCCAGTGCGTCTGCCGCGGCTATGACGTCACTCCTCTGGAATGTGCAGACCGGCGAGGCACGCACGGTGGCGGCGGCGGCTCCGGCGTGCCAGATGTGCGCCGTGTGACGTCACTGCTCCTCGCGCATGCGCAGACAGGCGAGGAGCGCGCGGCAACGGCGTCTCCGGCGCGCCAGCTGTGCGCAGTGTGATGTCACTGCTCCTCGCGCTTGCGCACCACGGAGCACGGCTCATTATGCGAGCCACGCGAAACTGTTCAAACTTGGCCAGTGTAGCTCACACTACAAAAATAATTATTAATTAAGTGCAGCTTTGCTGAGAACTTCATCTGGGCATCAGTTCTCCTCTAACTGCCCAGGCATCGCAAGAACACTGTTACCACTGCTGCACTCCACTTTGTTTCGAAGCAGCCGTAGGATGTTTCACGTCTCCGCAGTCGTTGGTGTTTCCAAGGTGCCTCTCTAATGTCGCTTCGTGTTTACCCTGGCCGCACGGAAGGTCTACGATTGCAGCATCCATGGCAGGAGCAACAATGGGAACATCCGCATTGACGAGCGGGAACGAATCAGTTATCCTCAGTGGCTTCGCCAACATGTTTTCACACACTCCTGCAGAGATCGTTGCAGCTCTAGGAATCGTGCGCCAGCTCGGTAAGCATGCTCGCAAGAAAAAATCGGATGGTCACAAAACAGTTGGCGATCTTTCATATTCGTGTCGTGGGCACACTTTTTTTAGGGGCGATCGAAGCTCCTTAGGGGCTAGCCATGTCCGTAGGTGTCCGTAGCTCCGGCGTCCGGTGCTCGTGCTCCTGCTCGTGAGCTCAAGTGCTCATGTGCTCGTGTAAAGCAAAAAAAAAAAAAAAGAAATTGATGGAAAAAAATTATTTGCGCAGTCGACAGGATTTGAACCTGTGCGGAGAGACCTCAATGGATTCCTAATCCATTGCCTTAACGACTCGGCCACGACTGCGGGACGAGTAGGAAGCTCTGAGATGTGGTAGTAACTCAAGAGCTGGGAATGTCATGGATGAAACGTCGCATGTAGCCGCTCAACGTCTATACAGGAAAGGGCGCTGCGGTCAAATGCGTATATAATCGCGTTAAACTTTGCATGCATTGGCTCAACGTTTATAGACGAGAGGGAGCTGCGGTCAAATGCTCAAATGCGTATATAACCACGTTCCATACCACACGTTCTCTTACTGACATGGATGAAAACGAACGAAAGGCTCGGCATGCTGCGGCTCAGCGTCTACGCAGACAAGCACCACCAGAGCTCCGCCCCAATCAACATCATTCACCACGTGGAGATGCGGTCAATTTTTTGCATGAGAAACTTCTTTTCTGCAAAAAGGTGGACAGTGTCAAACAGCCGATGCCGGAATGTTGAATTCTTTGGCGACTTCGGACTTGGCCGTTCACTTTTCTCAACCTCGCAGATCCAAGCGACTTTAGGTAAATGCTCCCAATCTCCCATACGACGCACGTGTGCGTGTACAATGCCGTAGGCGCTCGCGTGGGTTCGTCCGAAGGGATGACATCCTTTGGGCTCCATCGCTTCCTTGACCCGATTCCGACAGGAGTCGGGTAGCCCGCGGGCACCGTGAGTAGCGTCGGAACATGGACGCTGCTCCCGCCGTGCCGCTGCTCCTCACCACGACCACTTAAGGCCCCTGTATCGACCACTAACTGCTCGCGTCCCCGCATCGGCATAGGAAGCGGCGCTCTGCGTACTCGCCCTCCGTCACCCGCTTACTTCGTTTTCTAGTTTGCCGTTTGACTCTGTGGAGAAAGGGGAGGGAACGCAAGGGTCTCTGTGCACCACCCCCGTGTAGGCTTGCGTGCTTTCGGCACCGCGGCCTTCGTAATAAGGGTGGTAGTCCGCCGGAACACTCCGGTTAAAAATATGGGCATTTTGGTCGGGCCCACGTTGAACTTCGATAAAAGCGATGATTAGAAAAAAGTCATTTTGTTATAACGAGGGATTACTGTATATTGGCCAAATGTGGTGGCATTTGTGAACGTCCAACCTATGGCCAGTTTTCTTGTGATGGTTGCAATTTTGGATTTTGACGTGGCCTAGCTGGAGGCAGTACCACTTTGCTTCATTTTCCAGCTAGGAGGTGCCAGAATTCAAGAGGTTCCCACTGCTAGTTCTATTTAATATTTTTATATTTTCTTCATTGTAGCTCGTAAACACTCTTTATCTTTTGTTGCGCAACTGGAGTGGTAATATGTTGGAATCCGACATGGTGACAGTCACAAGATGATGTGTTGATGGCGAGGTGTTTCAGTGGGGCTATAACATCTCGTCTCTATTAATCTATTTTTTTCAAATTTGGTGTTTTGATGTGAGCCCTTATTTCCATTTGTGCAAGCGGAATGAGCCCCACTAAAGATGTCTTAGTGACATTTTGGCCAATCTTGGAAGGCCGACCATCACGGCAACGCTTTTGGTTGCACTTGTTGCCAATACGGCAAGGAAGTTGATCTGTTCCTCAGTCAAAACTTTAAACGACGACTTCGCGGAACCGTGCAATGATCGGAGGATTCGGTCGGTAGTGCAAGTTCGTCTGCACAGGGAGTTGCAATGATGTTAGAACGCCGAGCTCATTCTGGCTGATTGAAAAAATAGTGCGTAGACCTCAAGGCATCTAGTATTGAGATCTGCCCATTATTCTTTCAATCAAAACCAGTCGGAGCTCGGCGTCGTTCTGACGTCGCTGCAACCCCGGCGCAAGAAGCAGCCGACTTGCTCCCCGCATATAAATGCGGCGGCGTCTGCCGGTCAGCAAAGGATGTCTCGCCTTTTCTGCGGTCGTCGAAAAACCACCCTTTCTTTATGAACGAGAAAGGGGAGATTAAATACCTCAAAGGGTTGGCTGCGACACGGGATGTCCGTGCGGGTCTGGCCAGTATCGGTCCGAACTGGTACTGCTAGGAGCCACATGGTGCCGCCATTTTCTTGTCGCGCACTTCCAATGGCCCGGTCGCGGCCATGTGGCTGGTCTCCCGCATGAGGGAAGCCCGCATCGTAGGAAAATGGGACGGGAGCATTACAGTTCGAGTGCTCATTCGTTCTCCTTGGGGGGAACGTGGGAACTGAACTCGCAAACTGTACTTTCCCGTTTTTCCGCTACAGCATAGCTGCTGCCCCAACGTGTACGTGCAGAACGTATTTGTGGATAGCCATGACTTGCGGTTCCTGTGGGTGGCCTTCTTTGCAGCGAGGTGAGTGTGTTTCCTGCTGTGTCATCGTGAGACGAAGGAATGGAACTCCAGTTTTTATCAGGCAATTGCTCAAATGTTGGTTAAGTGTTAGCTCAGAGGATGCTTCACATTCGCTCATTGTTGCCTTGCCCGTACCTGCCAATAACATGGGCTTGTAAGCTGGGTGGAGAATAAAAATCAGTATGATTTAATTCATGATTCAAATGATACCCGTTTTTCTATGCTGATTTAAATCAAACCTTTCCCCTGCAAAACTAGTCCCCAAAATGTTTTTTTATTTACTGTTCGCCTATCATTTGATGCTTCAAAAGGATGCTGAACCGAAATTCGGATTTCACAAAATAAGCTTGCAGAAGTATTCAACAGGGCGCCATAAACCACGAAAAATCGACTCATATAGCTATATCTCGAACTGATGGTCTCATTTCTGGAAAATAAAAGAGCGAATGAGGGAGAATGTTGACGTCATCGTATCGCAGAAGAGTTGAGAAGGAGGAGAAATGGCCTCGCTCCCTTTCCTCTCTGCGCCCTCGTGGAGTCAAAGCGAAAAGAGGAGGAAATGAGAATCTCGAGATCACGCGTCTTTTTGGCCTTGTACGAGCGCGCTCTTCTTTTAAAAAAATGCGACGATCCGTTGGAGATACCGCTTTGTAAGTGACATTTTGTGACTTGTAGCCTATCGATTCTGCGTTGTTTTTCTGAAATTAAATCTTTGGTTCAGCATCCCTTTAAAGGGATGCTGAATCGAAAAGCTTACGGCAATAAAAAGTTGATAACTAAACCGTTCTCTACATTTACCTATAGTAATTCTCTCTTCTGCACTCTTATCAGTGATCAGACGAATTGATTAATCAATCTACCATGTTGACAATTACATAGTGGTAAAGGATCACTATTTTCTAGCTGCAGTTACTTAAATCAAATTGATCTGATTTAGGTCAAATCATATTTAAATCAAATAAATTTATTTATTCAATATTTTTAAAACGATCATTACTTTTTTCTTCACCTTCCCTGTAAGGTACTTCAAAATGTAGGAATTATCACAACAGACTGTAGAAGACATGGCAGCCATTGAGATTCTTTTGTTCTATTCGTTTCATGATTGCTGTTCATTTAGAGCATGTCTTAAATCGCTTGAAACTAACAATGTGTACAAAAAAATAATATTTTTAAATTTCCTTTAACGGGCATCTAATTGAGAATGAAATTTACATAAGTTTATAATTGTATTTAGCCCATTGCAAACTGAACACTTACAATGGAGGGAAAGTGTTGACATTTAACACTGGACCCGCTACAGATTCTTAAAATTTTAATTGAGACTTTCTCTCTGTCTTTTTGAGGTTCCCATAGTCATAAATGAGCGTTATTACCCTTTCTAACATTATTAATGCGAAAGCATTAACAGTCCCATGGAGCGAACTGACGTCATAAGTTGATGCGCGAAAACGGCACCCAGTTTCCCCGATCCCAAAGGAGCGAAGTAAAGCTGATGGATCTTGCCTTCAGTTCCATTGGCTGGCGCGCATCGACGGGGCTCCCATTGGTCATTGCGCTAATTAGTTTTCATGACCGCTCACCCCACTGTGCTGCGTGTTCGTCAGCACGCCGTTAACACGGAGCGTCCAAGGTCAGCGTGCCCAGGGGAGCACGCGCGCCGACCGGCGACGAAAAGTATACAGCAGACGACAAAGGGAGCGGACAAGCGGCTTGCATGCTTTCGCATTCACAACTCATAGAAAGTGCTTAGGTGTGCCTTGGGCTTTCTTGTCTATTTTCTTCCGCACTTCGGTAGAAGAGGAATTGCAGAAAAAAGTGCCCGTGTTTTATGTCTGTGCGATTGCTGGGTTTCAGGACACGTCCCCTGCTTCAAGATTTTCTGTGTAGCCCATTAAGTACAGTCAAGTTCGGTTATATCCCACTCGGGTATTTTGAATTATTGTTTATATCAAATAGTCCAAACATCCCCTTGAAGATCACATGTAATACTATAGGAATGGTGTCTTTTTGCATCGAACTCCCATGGCAGGGACACTCGATAAAGCGAACGAAGGAATTGATTTCGCCGGTGGTGAACACATCGCTTGTGGTGCGGGGCTGGCAGACTGCCAAGCCAGCAGACACGCGATAAGATGTGCAGCGCAAAGGCAAGGGCACTCGCGCACGTGTGTAGGGAGAGCAGGAAGTGTCCGCTATGAGAACAGTAGCCTGCGTCCTTTCCCCGAACACCGCTGATGCTGCGCGACTCTCTAACCCCAAAATAAAATGAGCAAAAAAAAAAGTCTTTGGCAGATAGAGTGTAGGCAAGTCGAGTGTGTCGACAACAACGCCCTATCTTTGTTTACTTTTTCTTTCACCGTTAATGCTTTGCCCGTTTTTTTTAAAACTTTTTGCCTTTCTTTTTTGCTGCCTGAATTTAGTGAGCTTTCTTTTTTGTTGCTTGCTTAACCTTTTTTAGAATTTTTTTTATGATCTACTGTATTTAGTAGCTCTTGGATGCTTTATTTGGTAAGCCTCCGTTTGTTGCGACCTTCAGTATAAGCAGAAATGCCAGGAAATTTCAACTCTAGCTTAATTTAACATATTTTTGTATATCAAATTATTGATATATCAAACTATTTTACGATCCCCTTTGAATTCAATATATCCGGGTTTGACTGTATATTTATATTAGAAACCATAATGAAGGCACAACATTCGGAGTAAAAACCTGCCATCCCAGTACTAACATGAAGCAAGCGCTTAACTGGAGACTTCTCATTCCACGCAGGTACATCCGCGCCGGCGTAGAGCTAACCTGGGATTACAACTACGACGTCGGAAGTGTGCTGGAGCGGGTCATGTACTGCCAGTGTGGTGCCGAGGAGTGCAGGGGCCGCCTTATTTAAGATTTCCTTGTCCTTCGGGCGGTGGAATCTGTTGCCCACCCAAGGCAGGTGGATGTGCCACCCAATGCCACCTACACAGTGGATGGACAGCGTTACACACAGACTGCGCCTGGAAGCTGCTGCCCGCCCTTACAAAAAATTGTTACGCTTTTCTGTTGAAAAGCTGTTGAAAAAAGTCAATAGAGGATATATAATGTCAACAGCTTTTCTGTTTACTTTCTTTTGAATATTGGCCCACTTTTCTAATGAAAGTCAACAGACTTCCCATGATGCTTTTCTGTTGAAAAGCTGTTGAAAAAAGTCATCAGAGGATATAAAATGTCAATAGCTTTTCATCTGACTTTCTCTAGCTTTTCTGTTGACTTTCTTTTGAATATTGGCCCACTTTGTAATAAGAAAGTCAACAGACTTTCTGTCGCCTCCAAGATTCTTTTTCTGCTGCTTTTCAATTGAAAAGCTACAGAAGATTAAAAAGAAAAAAAATCGTTACAGCTTAGCTATTTATTTAACAAAGTTTTGGAAGCTTACTATGGCTTTCCACTCTCCTCCAAAATAGCTGCAGCAAAATTCCGTAAAAAAAAAAAAACGCGATTTTTTTTTTAATTTTGTTAGTAATTGGCGTCTTTGTGGTATTTGAAGGCACTACTACTACATATACCCGAGAAATACACATTAGAAACGAACACAAACACAAACACCATGAAGCACTGAACACCTGAAACACAGTCCCATTGACTGCTCCAGAGCCTTATATAGCCTACATATTGAAGGAATTCATTTGGTCGGTGACCATCTCAACACTTATTAAGGTTCCGAGTATTTGATCTTCTCCTCGGAAGTCCGTCAAAGGGAAAACAGTATTTTGAAGGTCGTGGACGATATCTCTTACTAGAAAGCATTGGTGCATCTAATAATAATTCGGGACAGTTGCTAAAACAACAACCACAAATACGGCTCCTAGAAGAAATATTATCGCTTCTCTGCATAGCACCACTCAGGACGAAGCGAGTCAAGACAGTTTCTCCACTTTCAAATAGTGATTTTGCTTTTTTTACTAGTTGACTATTTAATATGGTCATTCAAGTCACTATAGTCACTTACAAAGTCAGAACGGCAGGACATGCCTTTCGAACGCCTGGCCTCCAGCCCACGCCCCATGCCTTCCGTCGTGCTTTGACTGCACGCGCGCGCTCGACGTGCACGAACGCCGAAGCGTTTTCAAGGGTAGTAGGCTCGCGTTGGAAGCGGGACAACTGAAGCTGCTTCTCGTTCTCACCTTGTCAGAGACTATTGAAAAACTTAGCCACTTTTGACATCTAGTAGAGGTGTACAATGTTAAAAAAAAATCAACAGAAAGTCTGTAGCTTTTCTATTGACACTGGCTATAGAGAGTCAACTGAAAATTTTCAACACGAAGTAAACAGAACGTCTGCAGTCATTCTGATGACACTGTCAACATCAAGTCAGCAGAAAGAAATCAACATAAAGTCAATAGAAAGTCAACAGCTTTTCTTTTGACTCAGGTTGAAGAAAACCATCAGAAAAGTTTCAACACAAAGTCAACAAACTTTCTGTTGACCATGTCAACAGAAAGTCAGCAGAAAAAAATCAACATTCAGTCAATAGAAAGTCAACAGCTTTTCTTTTGACTCAGGCTGACGAAAATCATCAGAAAAGTTTCAACACAAAGTCAACAAACTTTCTGTTGACCATGTCAACAGAAAGTCAGCAGAAAAAATCAACATGAAGTCAATAGAAAGTCAACAGCTTTTCTTTTGACTCAGGTTGACGAAAATCATCAGAAAAGTTTCAACACAAAGTCAACAAACTTTCTGTTGACCATGTCAACAGAAAGTCAAAGTCAAAAGAAAGCGGTGTTGGTCACTCAGAGCGGATAGTGCTACACACCGTGGGTGGATGATGCTGCCCGGTGTCGCCCCCTCAAGCGAACAGTGGTACGCCTTGTGGGTGGAAACTGCTGTGTTGGCCACTTCAAGAAGACAGTCTCTACACACAGTTTGGGTGAAAACTGCTTACTAGTGTTGGCCGCTCCGTGTGAAAAGTGCTACACACAAAGTTCGGGGGAAACTGCACCTTAGTGTTGGCCACTTTGGAATGACAGTGATGCCCACTGGAGTGGTGGGGAGGGCACGCTGCTCGCTTTAGTTTGACTGCTGCCCATTTCCACTTGGGGTGGGCCCATCTGTGTGTGGGCACTGCGGATGGCGATTCCCAGTTACTTTTGGGCTGTGTACATAATATACCTGCTGTGATTATGACCACCACTGCTCAAAGAAGAGCTTGGGGTGGTTCTCCTTTCAAGAGTGTGTAGTACCTTGCAATGATCTCAGTGAGTGTGCAAGTAGGCAGCTTGCCTGTCATCGTTGCTGTGGTTCTTTGTCCATGTATAATTTTATCATTGCGTTGCTGTTTTTGTTTCTTCCGAGTTTTACGAGCACAATGAAAGGTGCTCTGGAGCAAAAGTGTGGATAAGAATAAATGATGTTTGTTTGAATTCTTTAACCTTTTTCTATTTATTTTAAAGTAGTAGCTTTGTAGGCCTGTGGTCGCAAAGGAACTTTAATATAGGTATATTGTAGAGTAGAACGAAATAACTGTTTAACGAGGACTACATAAGTTTAATAACCAAAGCTAACAAGGCGGACCGAAAGACATGTTTCCTTTACGAGCACCAAACGAAGGCTCCCTCTCGGCGAGTTGTCTTCCCGTAGGCAAGGGAGAATCCATCAAGCCGTCTGACTCTTGAGCCAATGGTTCCCCGACGCTCTGCCACTGAGTTCTCCCCTACGGAATGCGCGGTGCCGGGTTTCACCCCTTCGGCCGCCGTCCGCTTGGGTCTTTGTCGCATGCTTTCGCATTTACAACTCAAGTGCTTAGGTGTACCTCGAGACTTTTCTTTTTTCCTTGTTTTTCTAATTTTAATTTTCATACAACTTTTAAAATAAAGCGAAATTCGAGAAAAGAAAAGTTTCTCTAAGTGAATACGTTCAGTGCGCTCGGGTTAGGTGCAAATTAGAAACCAGTAAAAAAATAAAAGCCGTTTACAACTCCCTGTAACTCCGAATTAGAGCGCAGCTCTTGAGGAGGAGGAGAGGAAGGTACGGAGAGGAGGCTATGCCCCTCCTCTTCTCCTGCTCGCCTCCCATAGAGGGAAAATTTTTTGCGCTAGCGGGGAAATTCTTTTTTTGCTAGATTTAGCGGGGAAATTTTTTCCGCTAGATTTAGCGGGAAAATTTTTCCGCCAAATTTTGTGGGGAAATATTTCCGCTAGGTTTAGTGGGGAAATTTTTCCGCTAAGTTTAGCGGGGAAATTTTTTCCGCTAGATATAGCGGGAAAATTATTCCGCTAGATTTAGCGGGGAAATTTTTTCCACTAGATTTAGGAGGAAAATTTTCCGCTAAATTTAACGGGAAAGTTTTTCCGCTAAATATAGCGAGGAAAATTTTCCGCTAAGTATAGCGGGGAAGCTTTTTTCCGCTAGATTTAGCGGGAAATTTTTCCGCTAAGTTTAGTGGGGAAATTTTTCCCGCTAGATTTAGTAGGAAATTATTCCGCTAGATTGAGTGGGGAAATTTTTCCGCTAAACTTAACGGGGAAATTTTTCTGCTCGATTTAGCGGGGAAATTATTCCGCTAAATATAGCGGGGAATTTATTTCCGCTAGATTTAGCGGGGAAATTATTCCGCTAGATTTAGTGGGAAACTTTTCCGCTAAATTTAGCGGGAAATTTTTTCCACTAGATTTAGCAGGAAAATTTTCTGCTAAATTTAACGGGGAAATTTTTCCGCTAAATTTATCGGGGAAACTTTTCTGCTAAATATAGCGGGGAAATTTTTTTCGCTAGATTTAGCGGGGAATTTTTTCCGCTAGATTTAATGGGGACATTTTTCCGCTAGGTTTAGTGGGGAAACTCTTCCGCTAAGTTTAGTGGGGAAATTTTTTACGCTAGATTTAGTGGGGAAATTATTTCGCTAGATTTAGCGGGAAAATGGTTCTGCTAAATTAAGTGGGGAAAACATTTTCCGCTAAATTTAACGGGGAAATTTTTCTGCTCGATTTAGCGGGGAAATTATTCCGCTAAATATAGCGAGGAAATATTTTCCGCTAGATTTAGCGGAGAAATTTTTCTGCTAGTTTAATGGGGAAATTTTTCCGCTAAGTTTAGCGAGGAAATTTTTTCCGCTAGATTAAGCAGGGAAATTCCGCTAGATTTAGCGGGGATATTTTTCCGCTAACATTAAGGGGAAATTTTTCCGCAGAATTTAGGGGGAAATTTACCCATAATGCACCGCGCGGTGACGCCGACGCCGACGTTAGGTTAATAAATCTAAGATAAATAATTACACAAGCGTAGTGTGATATATTGTGTTCATTATTCAATATGATTGAAATCAATAAACAATAAAGACGAAAAGCAAAAGAATACACCCGAGTTCACTTCATGCCTAGAGCTACTACTAAGTGAGCTGCGCTTGGAGTATCGGCACTCCGTTCCCCAAAATTGTTTTGGGCGCCGCCATTTTGGGTCTTGTGCAGAGCAAACGCAACTGTCGATCGTCATGATCCAAGAGTGTGACTTCCTCAGCATTAGATGCGGTGCTAGGAAGCTGATGCAATATTGCTATGCTCTGTCGCGGGTTGTTTAAACATTTGTGGAGGACGGAAAAGCGCTTCCTGTGATTTTAGAGAAAGCTTCAGATAACTGGCAACCATGATTTTAAGCCACAATATGGCCAAGTGTGGTTACTTCGAAGTGTAGCTAATTTAGTGGCACTAGCGGGAACAATGAGGAAGAGGCAGGTGTCGAAAGGTAGTGGCTTGTGGAATCCACGGGGCTTACGTCATGGCCCCTGCAGGTATTACAAGCTTCTTGAACAAGGGCATGAATAGTGTCATTAAATAAGCTACGCTTCAGAGTAGCGACACTTGGCCATATTGTGGCATAAATTCATGGTTGCCATTTATTTGAAGATTTATCTGAAATCACAAGAAACGCTTTTCCGTCCTCCGCTTTAAACAGTTTGAGACAAAGCAAAGCAATATTACATGAGCTTCCTAACACTCCAGGTAGCACCAAACATTGTAGTAACGTTATTTTATTGTTGCGTATGTTTAAATAACGTTATGTGTTATACCTGAACATTAATGTAACGTTCAAGTTAAACATATTATGTTTTAGTTGTATTTGAAACATTAGTATAACGTTCCAGTAAAACATATAATGTTATATGTTGTGTTATTAACGTTAATGTAACATCACATATGTAACTGTCAAATAACGTTAAAAATAGAACATTCAAATAATGATTTTGGAACATGTATTACTAACGTTATTTCTGTGTTAATAATGAAACGTTAATGTAACATCACATACGTAACTATCAAGTAACGTTAAAAATAGAACATTAAAATAATGATTTTGGAACATTTATTACTAACGTTATTTCTGTGTTAATAATAAAAGGTTAATGCAACTTTATTTGTAAAACAATAAAATAATGTTAAAAATAAAACATTCAAATAATGATTTTAGAACATATATTTCAAACGTTACTTCCGTGTTAATAATGAAACATTAATGCAACTTTATTTGTAAAACAATAAAATCATGTTAAAAATATATGTCCGCCGGTTCCTTTTTTTTTCGCCCGATTTTTTAAAGGTTTTTCTGGAAAGTACTTTACCTGCCCGGTGATAGTTGCAGGGAGGTAAAGGGAGAATAAGATTAAGTACGTGAGAGAACGGAAAGAAGAAAAAAAGGAAACTTTTCTCTCAAGTAATTAATTCAAGGCTAGGTGGCGCAAGCTACCACACGGTACAAAGGGAACAGCCAATATTCATCCATCCGCGTTCCCGCCACTGCCACTGCTGGTTTCGCCGGTTCGGTTCTCTTCGAGCGAACTTCTGGGACAGTTTGAATAGCTTGAACTGCTTTGAACTTTGAGTTACTTTGATTTCGGTTAAGCTACGTCCAGCAGCGTCCACAGTAGTGACTGCCGACTGATAAAGCGGACAACCGAACAGCTCCTGGACGGCGGGACTCGAGAACCGTAAGTAACCACCTTTTTGATAACCACGTTGTGCACGTGCTTATTTTCTTGAAAACAATCTGACGTAAGCTGGTATCCTGTCGTTCTCTTTGTTTCAAAAGTAACAAGAGGGGGAAAAATTAAGTGACATAGAAAACCATTACATCGTCTGTGCAACCGGCAAAAATGAAGAATTGCCGAGAGCGTGCGCGACCATCTTGCAGACACTTTTCCGAACTCTGTTTTTGTGGCGGCGGATAGGGATTTGATGGTCGACAGAGCAGACGACAGCGACAACGGAGCGAAAGAGGTTTTAAACAGTGCTACCCAACGGTTTCAGTGAACTTTGCGTGGACACAGATTCAGAGTCTGGTGGTACTGAAACCCGGTCGTCCAGCTTAAGTGAAGGTCCTTTGAGCTTGGCAAGCGAGCTAGCGACATGGGCTAGGTCATCAGTGCGACGGTGTGCCCAGCACTTTCTTTGCGATTTTGGAAATTCTTCGTGAACTTTCAGCAAATGCTAGTGAGAGGTCTGGTCCCACATGGAGACACGACTGTGTTTGTTTTGACTGTTGCAAAAGCTGCAAATGTCAGTCCGCACAGGTATGCACAATGGCAAGGAGGGCAGGAGAACTTTTCGAGAACCTTGTTTGAAAACAGGAACAACTCGCACTACTTTTTCAACAAAAATGTTTGCAATTAGTCGACAACTGCCCACATTATCTCTCCGTCACACCTGCAAATCTTTGACAAAGGGCTGAATATTGAACTAAGCGAAGTAAGTTCAGGACAGCATGCTATGCTTCCTTTATAGCACCTTGTTAACAAGTTTAGCTGATTTGGATTTAGTATTGTGTTGTTTTGTTTGCAGGCAAAGAAGTCCTAATCATCGTGTCCTAAGCAGGAAGTGCTGGTGCGAATCTCAGCTCTCGAAAGATGACATTCGGTGTTTACTTTTATTTTATCCTTTAAAAACACAATTTATTCATGAGTATTTTCCGCCTGCTCAGTATGGCAATGATGTGTTTTTTTGTTGTTATATCTTGTTTTCATCTAGTCATCGGTTGTGGACATTTCTTTTAAAGCCTTTTCCTTATCATGTGTTCTAGACAGGTATTAAAGCTTTTTATAGCTCTATTTTCACTTTTGCAACTCGAACATTTATAGCTGCTCAGCATGAGAATGCGAAGAGCTCAAACTCCTCTGAAACGCCCTTGCGGTTGGAGTAGGATGTGAAAGTTTGAGAACATTTAATAAAATCGATAATAAAGAGAAACGATTTTGGTATGAATCGAGTCTACTGTAAAACCGTAAGATGGCATTTTAGTTCTTGTGGCATTCATTTCATTGAGAAAGTTTGTGAGCAGGAAAGATAATCATGCTTTCTTTCATGATGACAAGCTTTTCCAAAAATTAGTGCTACATGCATTACCCGGTGCTATTTTTTATGTACCGCAAATTAGGTTTAAGATGGACGTCAGCTCATAGAGAAATTTAGTTTTTTTTCTTTATTATCTTTTGATCCATGTAATGTCGTGTTCTCAAACTTTTGCACCCTACTCCAATCGCCAGGGCTACATTCCACCAGAGTTTGAGCTCGTTGTGATGTCTAGTTTATTTTTTGCGGTAGAGAAACACTGTTGAGTTTTCTCGCTCCTTTCTTTAATTATGTGAGCTTCATGAACCCAATTTACAGGCCTTGAAGCTTTTTCGAAAGTGTGACATTTTTTCATAATTGTTCGCTTTTATTTATTTTATTTTTGTTTAGAGGAAAAATAATTTTAACTGCATAGTCTAGCAATATTTTCGCGGCTCATGTACACTTCCATGGTTTAAATTTGGAGAGTCAATAAATATATTCATAAACATGTACCAAGCTGTTTTCTTTTCACAGCAGGGGTAGACTGCAATTAATCACCTGGGAATCATGGTGTAAGGCGCAAGAGACAACGAACGCAAGAGGGAAAACAGACATGCAGGTACCACTCACAACTATATTTGAAAAGTGCAGAAAGAAAGGAATACATACATCGTCATCTTCATCACGTCCACGCATGCGCTTAGTCATGTGATATACGCTTCATCTAACACATGGCTAAGCGCATGCGTGGACGTGATGAAGATGACAATGTATGTATTCCTTTCTTTCTGCACTTTTCAAATATAGTTGTGAGTGGCGCCTGTATGTCTGTTTTCTCTCGTGTCCGTTGTTTTTTGCACCTTACACCATGATTTCCAACGTTCACCAACTAGCCCAACCACAAGTTCTTCTACAATTAATTACCTGTATGGATGCTTGTTTGTGCTGTGCTAAATCTGGTGATAGTCGTATCCCACAATTTTTATCAAGGGAACACTTTTTTCTTTAATTACTGGTGTGTCCAGTGGCATTATGGCTAAGATGACTAAATTAATTTCTATGATTATTCCTCTCCAGGAAAGTTTGAGGCGCATACAGCTGTTTATATTCCAAACAAGTGTCTTTCTATATCTATGCTTACAGCTGTTGTCACAAAGAAGCTTTCTGATGGTTTAGTGTTCAATATCTTAAATTATTATGCCTCTGACAAACACACTCTGTTAAATTACTGGGACAATCCAGTATATGGCCAAACAGATTTGACAGGTTTGGGAGAATGATAAACATAGATCAACTTTTGTTTGCTTGTTTATCATTCTCTGCTTAGATCTCACTTGAAACTTTGGATGAAGAGTGCAAATATATTACAATAATCATAAATTAAAAGGCCACTTGGAGTAGAATTCTTTTCTGACATATATGTACAGACGTGGAAAGATTCAACGAAGCCACAGGAGCCTGCGGCCTCGAGATACTCGCGCACTTCATGACGGCAGCGAAAAGAACTAGTATCGATGGCTGCCAGCTAGCTGTGAAATTAGCTGCTGTCAGCATCCGGTTATATGACCTGCTCTGCCGCCCTGCTACCATATACTAACGATCATTCGCCTAGAGCGGCACTCCCTACACTGCGTCTCGATAAGGCTGGTTATCTGTATCGAATAAGCTGATCGTGTGTACTTGGAATTGCGGAACGCAACAAAGTGTCTTTCCTTTTTGTTTTCGCTACAGTTCCAATGAAGCACAATAAGCTTTGATTCACATCACGACAAACACATTGAACCAAAAGCATGCATCGTTGCAAATAAAGTTCTCGAAAAGCGCATTGTCTGTTCAGCTGACTAAACATTGCAATGTCAGTGTACAGTGCGCC
Source organism: Ixodes ricinus (assembly GCA_037355805.1). Lineage (NCBI taxonomy): Eukaryota > Metazoa > Arthropoda > Arachnida > Ixodida > Ixodidae > Ixodes > Ixodes ricinus. Next base: position 25,070 of record JAZHYW010011721.1, read on the forward strand.
ACTTTAGGCAAATGACTGTCAGTACGGCAGCAGGGCAGGTCATATAACTGGATGTTGATAGTCGCTAATCTCGCAATCTGCCAGTACTTGGAGGGAGTAGTTCCCCCACGCCACCGGCATGACGCGCGCACATAGTTCGAGGCTGCACGCTACTGTGGCTTTGTTGGTTTTTTCTCACGATTGTATCAGCAAAAAGCGAAGCTAACTTGGTTAGTGTTCACGAAAAAAAAATGCAATTGCTTTTATGGAAAAATGTTCGGAGGGACTGTTCAGAGCCACGAAGACAAACCATACATGTCTGTTTTATTTAGTCTTTTCACTGGTGTGGAAAAGTTGAAATGTTTAAGTTAATCTGTTGTTTTGAAAAGGCTTAATAATGATCGTGCCTCACATTTTTGTGCTCATTGCAAAGCCTCCATCTTCTGAGTAAACAATACTCAATAATGCTAGGGTGTCATTGCTGTGTAGAATTGTTTTGGCTCACCATATACTGTTTCAAGGAGCGTTAATGCTTGTGAAACAGAAGAGAATGTTACTACACTGGTGAAATGTCTGCAAAGTTTGGAGGAACACTTCTGAACCATTAAGGCAAATATATACTGTGTGTGAGGGCACATCTGAACTAATGAGCTATCTTCAAATCACTGTTAACTTTGACTGTGTTGCAGGGCTTGCACCTTGGTAAGACGACTGAGTTACCGTACGTGACAGGTGTTGCCATGGTAATTCACCGTCTCTCGGCAACAGCCCTGGCAATGCAGTCAAACACAACTGTCTGAACCAGTCTTTTACAGTATATATCTGTCTTCATGGTTCAGAACGTTCCTCCAAACATTTTGCATACATTTTGCTGTAGTCGGTGACAGGTCAAGAACCAAGTGGAAGCTCCTCCCACCTCTTTCCTCTTTAGTAGAGTGAACGCTGGAGAGGAGGCGACCTCCTCTCCAGCGTTCGCTCTGCTAAAGTGGAAAGAGGTGGGAGGAGCTTCCACTTCGTTCTTGACATGTCGCCGACTATAGTGTGGTAATAACATGTTTTACGAATGTTAATATAACGTTTACCAGAACATTATTTTAATGTTTTGTAAACATTATATTTCTGTTGTAATAACGCTGCATAAAGGATTTATTTATGTTTTACAAATGTTATTACAATGTTTACAGTAATGTTATGTTAATGTTTTCCAGACATTATATTTACGTTGCAAACTTGTTTTCCAAGTGTTCAAATGACGTTTATCAAAACGTTATAAGAATGTTCTGCCAAACGTTCAAATAGCTTTATACAGGCGGACATTAAGAACATTCCTCGAACGTTTGGGACGAACATAAAATAATGTTATTCTAATGTTTTCGTGTTACCTGGGACCGAATCTAATGCTGAGGAAGTCGCACTTTTGAATCATGACGATCGGCAGTTGCGTCTGCTCTGCACAAGCACCGAAATGGCGGTGCCCACAACAATGTCGGGGAACGGAGTGCCGATAATCTAAGCGCAGCTCATTTATTGGCTCTAGTTCCCGTGAACCTCCTTTCCCCTGACTGAAACTGAAAGTAAATATGAATAATACACCATTATTATAGCTTATTTAGTTATACCAACTACACATAATGAGAGGAGCAAGCGGCCGGGTAGGAGAAACACGGGTTTTATGTGCGACCGTTCTAACCGCCTCAAAAGAGAAAACGCGCGAGCTTGCGCTGGTTGAAAAAAAGACGATCCAAAGAAAAGAGGCGGCACTCTGTGTTCTTTGTGATTGTGCGTCTAATTGCGAATTGTTGTGTGTATGTTTATGCAGCCGGAAGTTAGTCTGCCTTAGTAAGCGGTCTGGTGTCTCAGCTGTAGATGAGCAATTTAGCCAGTGCGGTACAACCGCTAACCTGGGGTCTTAACGTGCACCACGCAGTAGTGATACACGACCGCACGCCGGTACGATGCTCTTCCAGATCGAAACGGGCAGGGGCGGGGTGGGTTCTGCAGCGCGAGCTTTCGCTCCACGGGCTCCGAGGTGGTGTGCGCTATACTTCGTTTCACTTTATCTGCGAGCGAAGTCAAAGCTAGAAGCGCGAGACCAGCGCTTTTTGCGTTTCTGCCCAGCTCGCGCGCTCGAGCGAAGCCTGAACGAACGGAGCTTTCGTGCTCGCGCTTCCAGCTTTGCCTTCGCTCGCACATAAGGTGAAACAAAGTCTAGACCATGCACTCGGCCATCGCCCCCCCCCCCCTTTGTGCGTCTAATTTATATACAGGTATAAGTATTTGAAGATCGACGATGGACGTCGATCGTCTCGAGGTAATGTAACGTAATAACATGATATAAATAATAAACATATTGAAGGACTGAACGACTCAATTTTTGAATTCTTGGATTGTAATATGGCGGTAGCCTATTGTACTTACTGTTGATGAAGAGCAATATGAGGTGACGAGGTAATGATTAAATGATGAGGCTCTATAAGGACAACGACATTAGTGGGTGTCGAACCACAACGTACAGTGCCAGACTTGTTTCAAGTATCGTGTACCCAAAAGACCTTTCTTCAGCCGCAACAGAATATGGTAGAATCGATGAGGATGCTTCTTTACAACTGTACGTGGAACAGGAAAACTGTGCTATTGTGCAGAAGTGCGGCTTATTTGTTAATATGAGGGACGGATTTCTAGCAGCATTCCCTGATTGACTACTTGGAACAAATGGTCTCGTTGACGTAAAGTGTCCCCGTTCCAAAAGATTCTTGAAGCCTACTGAAACCGCAAAGGAGTATGAGGCGAAAAATAAGAAAAGGAGCCTGGTGTGAAATGTCCAAATTACCACCATAGCTTCTACTACCAAATACAAGGCAGCACAAACACAATACACAATACACAATACACAAAGAGAGTTTTGTGATTTCGTTATATTTACACTCAAGGGCTTTGATATCCAGCGTATTCAGAGGGATGACACCCTCTGGTCAACCAACATGGAGCCTTTTCTACTCAAGTTTTACATGGAAGACCCAACTTCCGCTGAAATTCCTCACGTAGAGGAGTTGTCCGACCGAATAAACTGCCATTACTCCCGATCTGGGAATCTCTCGATCTTCATTCATGGCCATAGTATCATGAGATCGAAAGGTGTGGCTCTTCGTCCGCCGAACATTGCTTCGGCGGGTGTTTTTACCGTGTAAGATGAGACCGTCGCGTGCTGCTGGAACAAGAACCTGGCGATTCTTCACTGAACTGCTTCTTTCGTAAGCTTCAAGAGGGCTTTCTTCGTTTCGCACACCATCTGTTCTGCTTGCCCGTTAGTTGCAGGATGGTATAATGCACTAATGTGATGCCTGATGCCGTTTTTTTATTTTTTTTTCTCAAAAATTTGTTTATTTCATTTGAAGCAAGATTTGGCGCGTTATCAGAGAAAAGTATTTTCGGTAGGGCAAAAGTCGGGAAAGAGAGCGTAGAACGTCAATGGCGCGTTTGGACGTCGTGGCAGGCATCGTGTAAACTTCCAACCACTTAGAGTACGCATCGACCATGACTCCGCAGATGCGGATACGTTTCGCCGCCCACCGACTGAATAGTGGATCGTTTTCAGTTACTGTTCATGATGGCGCCGGACTCGAGGAAGACTTCGAGTCTTTCCACAAAGTTAGCCCAGGTGCCAGCACTTTTGTCGAAAGCGGTAAGTGTTCGAAACGTCGAAAACGTCGGTAGTCACGTGCTGTGCTTGACACTGGACGCTTACCATTCGTTGAGAAGAAACTTGCTTGTTTGTCTGCCACGAGTCGTCCGATATCAGGTCATCACCGCAACTCCATCTCCCGACAGAACAGGTCTTCATTGTCCGCATGTTCATAGTTAGCAATCACGTGAACTTATAAATTCCCGAACGCTCATAACTTGCCGTCGCTAAACGCCGTTCATTCATAGCGTCTTCATTGCGAATAAACGTCTTCCTATTTATTCTGATGGTTTTCATCATATTCCTCCTAAGCTGTACTTACAACATTATGTGTGTCGGCACTTCCGAAAATATTGCTACGGCGGTTGTTTTCTGGGAACTATAATGTAACAACCTTTACAACATCTTCCGGATTTCGTGAAACACAATATTTCGTGACGTTATTTTCAGTCGTCAATATAATTGTGAGGTAAGTACCGTAAATCGCGAAGTAGTTAACTTGACGTCCGCTTCCATTGGTGTCTTGAAAGATTGAGTCTACTGAGCGTGCATTCCCGCAGAAGAAGTTTTCATTGATGGAATATTGACACGTCAATCAACAATTCATTCCTTCTTGGTAAGATTTATTGCAGAAAGCCCGTGCCAACCGCCGAACCGCATCTCCCTATATCAGAGAACAATTTATACCCAGTCTGACATTCTCGCATACATGCGTTTGCTGGGCCACGCTACTTGAGCCAGCTGAGCCCGGCTGGCAGCGGCACGAGCAAGGCCACGTGGGGAACGTGATGGTGCTCGAGCCATCCCACCGTGAAGCAATGTTTCGGCCAACCAACGGGTGCGTGTCGCCATCTATTGATTGAACTAACGCCTTGTTTAAGATGGCTGCCGTGGGACCGCAGCCTTAATGCTCTTTTTCAGGGGGATGTTCCATAAGCGTGGTTCGGGAACGCATAATAATCAAATAACTTTGTTAGCCTAGGTACCGTTTCTTTCGGAGAAACAAGTCATTTATGAGCAATAAGAATAAGAAGATTCGTTAAAAAAATATCAGTATGTTAAAGTCTATTTAGTGTTTTTTTTAACTTTTAGAGTCACGGAAACATATTGGGTCGCGACCCACATTTTCGCTGACTGAGTTGAATAAGGACAAAAGATGACTTATTTAACTTTTTACTTTTATTCATTGAGGAATATTTTCAGTAACTCATAAACACGAGAAGTATTTATCACTCACACTGCCATACCCGTTGTTTATTATTGTCGCTGCTATAATTAGCTATCGACGAGGAAATCTGAGAGCCGGGCTAATGTCGCCACCGGTAAACTAACTTCTCGAAGAAATAAAACTGTATAAACACATGAAATTATATCAGGCAGTTTTACACAGTTTATGTAAAACATGCATTGCATTAGTTATGTATATTTCGGTAAACCTTAAAGGTACCGTAAAGACGGCTTTGGACTGTTTCAGCAAAAGGTGTTTTCGACTCTCTGCAGGAACCTGCTTGTACGTTCAATCTTTTTATACAGTTATATGAAGCTTATTATTTCGTATAAAATATATCAACGAAATTGAAACTGACTTTCGGTTTTCTCTCTATACAACATCTCTTAAAACGGAGTTGACGTCAACAGTGAACAGTCGGTTTCGCTAGAATATACTTTTTCCGAAAGTCAGTCTATCCACCCTGTGCAGAGCCAAACCCGACGCTCCAATGTCTGAACGACACAGCTTCTCCACACCAGAAAAAGTCAACATCTTCGAAAGCATAAAGCATAAAAGGGAAAAGATGTTGGTACTTTTACGTCACCTTCGATTCATGAAATTGAGTGTGCTTGATTCAGCGGAGAATGATCTCCTATCGCCGCCATTAGAGCGACAATATTGGAGCTTTCGAGACTGCCACAAGTGACTGTGATTTTTGAAAGGGGTCTATTTAGTGGTCAAGAGCGCAGATGGCGCGATGAGCTGGTGCGGCGCTTTGTAGTTAGAAAGCGTTGTGCCGCGTTGCGACTGCGAGTGACGAAGACATTTGTGCTTCGTATGCCGCTTGCCAAGCTGACCTTTGAACTGGTTGCTACGCTTCACACGAAGCACGGATGACCCACTGTCTGACGGCAGTTTTTCGACGCAACGTGGTCAAACGCATTCAAGCGTAACTGCGTGTATGGACCTTATTTTTGGTCGAAATCGTTTATCGCCAATCGCGTGTCAAGTGGGGCTATCGCATCACGAAGAACAGTAAAGGCTGTTTCACACATTTGCAATGGTTGCATTCGCATGCAACCGAAAAAACCATAACGACCAAAACACCGCAACAACCGTGACTCATGGATTGCTTCGCGAAGCTACACCTTGCACCGTTTGCCATGCTGTGTACGGCGAACACTTGTCCTGGTGACTTTGTCGTTACGGTCATTTCGGTTTTATGCGAACGCAACCAACGCAGATGTGTGGACCAGTGAACTAGAGGCGGGGTAGTGAGCTCAGCGAGCACTAACGGCTGCCGCGCATCATGTCGACGGCACGAGAGGGCGCCACTAAAGCATGGGCTGTATTAGCGCACGCATCGCATAGCATTTGCTGCGCTACTGGCGTTGTCGTCGTCGTTGCCGTTGTCGTCGTGGTCGATTCGGCATTGCACTTCAATCAAGACGAGCGACAGAAAACACGGGGGAACGATCTGAGGCCAGATACACGAAGAACTTCTTAGGCTATACGACTCCTTAGCTAAGAAGTTCTGACGCACATCGTAAGAGTTGGAGAAATCGGTAGTCACGAACGCGTTCTTAAGTGAGAGGATGACAGCGCAGTTCTCGCACGCTAGAGCGTGATGTTGCCATGGCGACAGCGGCTTCGGCAACACGAGCAACCAATCGGAGAGCTCGACAGAATTCAGGACACGTCGATTCTGAATAACAACAAACGCAGGCGGCCTTTTCACCAAGACTTGTCTGGGGATCGTGTCCGTGCGGTGAAATGTCGACGCTACAACGATCTAAACGGGCCAGAGCTCCGAGGCCGGGCTAACCTCCTTCGTCAATGGATGAGTCTTCACATGTGTACACAGTATCTCCACACTAGCACATCACATTCTGTGTTATCACAACCTTTGCCACGCTAGTACGGCAAAGGGACGACTTTTTCCATCAGATACATAAATAAGTCGGACGCGTGCGCATTAAGGCGGCCTAAACTGAGCTGGTTTCTCGCGGAACGCTAAACAAATTAAACCTGTTCGCATAAAAAAACACAAGCACACACATACACATACACAAAAAAAAATTCAAGAGACAACAGTGATTAGCTCAGAAAGTCTCTCCGGGTTAACGTGTGTGGTTTATGGTGTCCGATAAGACAGTACGCCGTTCGGAATGCAGTGGTTGTTACAACAATGGTTTCATGGTTAATCTTTTCACTGGGTGGCACAATGCCTAAAAATCGTATCTGTGAGAATTTTTTTAAAGGCGAAAGCCTTATTCGTCTTGTTACGCGAAAAACCGGTGACATTGTGCCCAAAAAATGTTGACACCCCGTCATCAAGCACGCGGCTCAAAAATAAAACACAAAGAAAAGGACAGCAACGCAGATGCTTCGCCACGGAAGCCGGCGGGGCGCTCAAGGTCAAAGCGGACGCACCTCAGAAATAAAGCACAAAGAAAAGCAGAGCAACGCAGATGCATCGTCACGAAAGGTGTGGGGCCGGCGGGGTTCGCCGCGCCTGCGCAGTGAGGGAGCGTGATGTCACCACCGGAGCGCCGTGTGAACAAGGAAGACGTGGCGCGCTGTTTGCAGGAATGCGCTGCGTGTACGAATGCTTTCGCATTTATACACGTAAAAAAATCTTAAAACTCTGCCGATATTTTTTTTTTTACATATATGAGAAAACGTTTGACTTACTATAGACTGGTTTAGAGCGTAAGCAGAGCTCTGCACATCCGCGGATTCCCCTCGGATAACCCGTGGGTATCCGCATTAAACTGGCAGATGCGGATAAAAATGAATCGGATTTGCCTGATTGCGGATCGGATGCGTGTGCCAGGGGCTGCGGATGGGGATCGGATGCGGATATCCGCGGGACCGGATCTACATTTTTCTCGAGGCGGCCCCTAAACGCGCGCTATCGCACAGAGTAGAGTGAATAGGTGAGTGATACTATGAGCGGTGAATCATCGAATGTATTGCGGGAGCGAACTACACTCTTAGATAAAAGGTGCCGATCGGGGAGAGAATTGTTCTTTACGCCAAGAAATCTTTGATTCTCACCAAAGATCACTTTAGAACATTCTATCTCGCCAAACATGCTGTCCCGGGAAAACGTGTTCTTGTTTGGCAGGGAAACAGCGGAAAACGTTCGTTGGGAAAAGTAAAACCCAAAACGTACAAGCCATAACAAATCAGAAGCCTGCAAGTGGCTTTCTCGCCTACAAGTAGATCGAGGAGACTGAATTCGATCCTCTGGAGTGGTGGAACTTGCGCCAGCACAAGATTCCGCACCTCATTCTTGTAGCGCAGTGTGTGCATGCCGTTCCAGCATCAAGTGCATCAACGAAGAGAGACTTTTCATTAGAGGGTATTAATTTAAGAGAGGTGAATCAGTCTGAATCCGTCCAAACGTGTGTGTGTTTTCTTTTTCTCGACATTTGGCACTGTTTCTTTTTTTAAGTACGTGGTGTTGAGCATACAGTTGAAGAGTCTCGTTTAAAACTGAAACCGATAGGAGGCGTTGCCGTCATTAAATATATTGAAAATTTCCCAGTGGTTTACTCGCGAATACCGCATATATACAAAAGTACTTTGCTGCTGTGAATGAGCGCCTTTCTTTCCCTCTTTTTTATTGTTTGGCCTAAATAAAATGTCACAATTTTATCAGTCTGCCCCTTGTTAATTTTAATACATAGAAAATATGCGTCTGCTTGAGGTGGGTTCTACAAAGTGAAAATAAAAATAAAAATATATATTACAATTTTCTTTCTTTTGAGCGCATCACCTGGACAGAGTGTCAGTGTCACGGACTCCCTAGACTGATACCACAACTGCGATCACCTCTCCAGCGATGCGATGGTGTCTCTGGAAGAATGATCGCTTATTTTATAAATACGATGAAATGACTCTTACCATATTTTGACACGAAGAGTTCTTTGTACAAAGGCAATCAGACGGCTTAAAAAATACCACCAAGATGCCTTTTTTTATTCATGTATGATTTTACGATGTAAAATGAATGCACAAATTGAGGGTCGGATACGGTTCCAACTTTTGTGGATGCGGTTCGGATGCGCATACAAAGCTTGCGGATGCGGATCGGATGCGGACACAATTATTTAAGAACATTGCAGACGCGATTCGGATGCGGTTCGGATGCGGATGTGAAGTCTGCTGATGCGGATCGGATGCGGATGATCAGACTGTTATCCGCACAAAGCTCTAAGAAAAAGCCGTAGAGTTGGCCGACATAAAACAAAACCATAGTGCTCGTGACATTCATGGCTGTGTTCCAAAATTTACTCGATCCGACTCCGGAGTAAAGGTTTCGTACCGTGGCGTTCCAAAACTTACACGAGCTTACTCGATGACGTCAGAACTCGCGTTCCAGAAGCGGGTTATTTACTCCGGAGTAATTACTCACGTTACCCTCCTCGATCGGTGGGTAATCTCGGATCAAGTCGAGTAAATACGTCACGTGATCTGTTCGTCGTCTGCTTTCTGCGCCGACAGCGGTCAAAGCTCGCTTGCTCCGTTGGTTTTGGTGGTGGACGTTCGAAATGAGAAAGAATGAGGTGCAGCATGTGTGGTTATTGCGATTTGCTGTTTTCAACGCACAAATTAACTGCATTACATCCAGACCGTGCACCTTCCCCGGGAAGGTATACATGTTATTATGAGTGTGCGAGCGTAAACGGGAGCTTCTCCTCGTCCTCGGCGTTGGAGGGAATGCCATATTCTCACGTTCAAGGCTGAAAATGTTTAAACGCAGTAAATTATAAGGTAGTATTTTTGTTTCCTCCAGAGTGTTCGTAATGAGAGGATAACACTTGTAAAGCAGTGAAGGCTTCAAAGATTTTATTGTAATCATATTCGCGTCAAAGCGAACGTAAGTTTCATAGAAAAAATCGTAAGGGTGCAGGCGAGCAGTCTCAGGTTAATTCAGCATGGGTAAGTTTCATATCATACTTGAGAAAGCACCCTCGCGCTGTACCACTGCACCGTGTGGAATCAATTTCTGCAAGACATAATCGGTACAAATTACAATGCGTGGAATATATATGTTTAGGGCGCTCGCGCTGATTATTAAAAACACATTTTTGATGTCTAACTGTAAGGAGTAAGTAATTTTCATCTCAATATACAGCTCATAAGGAAGGTGAGTAAACGGAGCTGGTGGATCCACCTCAAAAAACACCGCGTCGTCATTGATATTTTCGTCTCCTCGAGTGCTTTCTCCGTGATCAAAAGAGATCGTCTGCTAGTTTCTGCCATCGCTGCTGTGTTTTCCTTTTGCTGTAGCCCAAGACGGAGCCAATCCGCGTAGTATCCAGGTGATTATCCCGGCCGTTCCAAAATCGAGTCGCGGATCGTTTACTTGCGATGTCACGTGGTATTACCCGCTGACGTAGGAGGCAGGTTACTCGGGTAAGATTTGGAACATAGCCCATGAGTAATGACATTCGCAACAACCTAACTAGCCCTGGTAAAAACTTGTAGAACAATTACTCTTACAATTGTCGTCGTACATAAACTCAATTTTAAAGAAGTAAGATGCAAAAAAACGAAAACTTGATATAAGATGAATGGCGACTGGTCGATCCACACGAACAAATTCCCCAGAGCCAGAGGCAGCGAGAAAAAATCCTCAAATTCAATGTCATTAATCAGGACAAGCACAAGCAGTTTTTTTCCAAAGTCACTTCATGCTTTCTTCGGAACGTGCGCTCTGATTCTACATTAAAATACTCAGTTCCACTCGAGCCCAAAACGGAGTCATTATATCAGTCCATTACCCCCTGCATCGAAACTTAAATCTCAATCAATATTACCTCACAGCGCTAAACGCAAAAAAGAAAGAAACAAAAAGAGGAGTTTGTCTGAATGTATTTGTCCGGCCTTTGTCTGACTACGAGTCACCAAATTTGGGAAATAAGCTATAGGCATTTAAAAGCGTCCAGAGATGTCCAAAACTTTAGGGAATTTCGATTAGATTACTAAAGATAACATATTACACCGCTGAATATTTTTGGTGGCCGATGGACCGACGTTCTTTACCCATTACACGTGTATGTTATATTCTGACAAAGATACGCGGTTGATCATCCTATAGGCCCACTCGAAACAGAAAAGATTAGATGAACAGCCGCGCCTATGCCTTCTGGTCTCAGCCGCACATACAGCTAGCACTGTTTAGTCAGTCCCGAACGTATTGTGACGGACCGACTTGAGGCTGTATTAACTTCACCTCTTTTTATGAGCCCCTGACAAGATGAGAACGACAGGGAGATTCTTCAGGAGTCCCGTCCAGAGCGTTCTCGCTCGCAGCCAAAGCACGGTGGAGGTCGCGGTGCGCGTGCTGGAGGTTAGGCGTTGGAAAGACATATGCTCTGCCGTTCTCATTCTGTCGGTAAGTATGGGTAGTATTCACTGGCGACCATAGCTGTGTGCGCGACTGCTGAGCGCGTGCTGACGACGAGCTTCCGTTGTTCTTTTGCACGCATCCCGCACCATCAAGACTGAAAGTCTTAGCAGCCTTGGTGAACTCGTTCGGAACATTCGCTCTAAACACATCCCTCAAATATGGCGTCCAGTGAATACCCCCGATAGCGTGATCATTACCGCGATAGGACTGATGGTCGTAAGACCATAGCTATCCGTCTTCGTCAGGGACATCATGTGGAGTTGCGCTTACCAACATTCCCGGATGTCGCCTATGCAGCCGACTTGAACCCCGGAGCTCCGGAGCCGCAACGTCCCGCCTACCATGGCCACAACACCGTCCGCAGTCGATGCAAGCGCCACCTTCGCGCTAGCTGGAGCCCAAGTTCTACTCCGGCCTCAGTGAAGATGAAAAGTGATGACGTGGGTACGGTGTTGGCATTATCGCGTTAAAGCCCGTTCACACTTTACGACCGAGTTCGACCGAGAGAGACCAAACCGGTTTTAGCCTCTTGCGATCTCTTAGGACCAGCTCGGCTGCAGCGGAGCTGGTCCTAAGAGATCGCAAGAGGCTTAAAAACCGGTTTGGTCTCTCTCGGTCGAACTCGGTTGCAAGAGTGTGAACGGACCTTTACTGGTAACGACGTTATGGGTTACGCGTTACATTTTTTAGGTAGAGTAGTAACCTGCTTGCTACACTTTGAAAACCACGTTACGTTACTCCTTTCTAGTAACAGGAAACACAGTTACGTTAATTGTTTACCTCTTCCCAAGACTTAAAAAAATACACGCAAGCTTTTTGTGTGTTTTCGGCGCAAAGTTATACGATGTAGCACTGATTCGACATATCTTCTAAATTTGAAGCTGTGTGGGATGAATGAACGAATTACACAGCTTCAATACGTATAACAGACGATTATGATTAAAATAAAGAAGCAACTTGTTAGCAGCTACGATCTGTACATCTGCAAGGTGTTAAAAAATAATTCAAGGTCTTCGCACTAGAAAAAAAATGTGAACCTTGATCCTTTTCAGCCTTGGCTTTAGAAAAAAAATCCGAGGACATGTCAGCACTTTTTACACTCTAAAAAATTCAGTGCATCTACTTTCCCGCATTGCACTCGGAGAGCCAATCACCGCGACTTACGGAGGCAGCTCAGCGAATGACGATGCCGAAACATATGTTGAGACCAAAAAACGCACTCTGAGTTCTCACATTAAGCAATGCAAAACGTCACGCAAAAGGATGAGGTTCATGTTATGTTTCTGCGTGGACATAATGTTTCTGAAGATATGGTGCTTATGCATACACGCATGCAAAGTCAAAAGAGTAAAACGTTCTAATTCATAAATAAAAGTAACGCAAAAATAACGTGCGTTAATTTTTATCGGTAACCATAACGTAACGCGTTCCTTTTATCTAGAAGTAACGAGAAACATATTTTGTATTGTTTCTTTGTAACGCCTACAACACTGAGTGGGCTGGTTGGCCACAATATATGTTTACTTTGTCATTATATTTATTCAAGTAACTACTTTGACATCTGACATTCAAGTAGAAAAAAAAGAGAAAAGACGCGAGCACAAAGATTATTTGTTTAGTGCGTGAAAAAAGATGTCATTGAATGTGATGGTGACTGCACGACGGAAGGAAGTCCCAATCATGCGCAGTTTTCACACAGTGCCACAGTAGGTCACTTTTCAAAGAAATTTTTATAATTTAAAAAAACACGGTCGATCCTACCGGTAATGTAGAAAGGGTCATTTTTTGTATATTTACTCTTGTCTGTACAGGAGATATATGGCATGAAAGCTAGGATAATTGTTAATTTCTAATTAAGACTATATTTACACTCCCTCATACTTAGGCGCTAAACATGATCTTTTCAAACAAGCCTAAAAGCCAATGTTTTTTTTTATATTGCTGGGTATACAATGCAGTTAAGGGTTCTAAGCCACACAAGATAGATCAAGAATAAAACGAGCATGTGAAAAATGAAATTGTTTCTTGAAGTGATCGGGAATGCAATGCGGGATTGACCTTCAACTGGAACAAAATGGACTGCACTGTTGATTGTCTGTCAGTCGATGCACGCCAGTATATGCTTCCTATTGTGCGATAAGTTTGACAAAGCTGAAAAACGGTAGCGTGCTCCGAACCCCGCACAGTTTACCTCTAGGGAGGGGAGGGTTCAAATGTCGTTGGGTGTAAGATTTACAAGCAAGGAGGATGACTGCAAAGATAAAAATATTCAGCATGACAGAATGCGCTGACGTTCGACTGAACATGATGTTGAAATTTGGGATAGGATAACAAAAGTTGAAACTGGTTCGATGCCCCTTTTTGCGGCGAGAAGCTTGCGAGGCGCGCTGCTGTTTTCCTCACTATGGGTAGTGCACGTGCTACCCACCAAGTTGAACTATCCTCACTCTGAGTTATGAAAAAATTCCACCAGGCGGCGACACCAAAACTTCTCGCCGCGAATACTCCGTTTCCTACGTAGTATACAACACTGTCAAAGCTTGTGGCGCGAGTGCGTGGCTTCATCTATGGTTTCGTTGACGCGAGAACGCGTGCAAGATGAAACCCCATGCTCGCGCCAGCAGCTTTGATGGCGTTGCGCGCTAAGTGTGAAACAGAGGACAAAGCAGTAAAAGCTGCGATCAAACAGTGGACCGATCTCACTAAGCGTTCGGCGCATGCGTGATGCCGCCATAACTTTAGTTCATAGTAGGCAAACGGCAGCACAGGAAAGAGCTCGTGCCGTCCCGTGATCTACCTGCGCAGAGCTCCAGTGAAGTTGTCGCACGTGCAGAAAGGCTAAAGTTCCCTCGATGCATTGCGGCCGCGGTGGCATAGTTAAACTGGCAGCTGAGGTTGGTGTATTCAACAAGGATATCATGAATGAGACCTGTGGAGTTTGAATGTCCTGACACGTGCACACGCCCACACGCCCCAGCCTTTTGATCACGTGCGTCTCCCTGAGGCAGAAAGAAACTAAACCGCATCGGCGCCCGCATTACCCGTCTGTAAAAAAACAGGCACGAGAAACAGCGTAGTTGCACCGATGTACAGGAATTCCTTTGTGTGTGTACACGTGGTCCTTATGGAGTGCACGTGCGCACACCCGAGACATATGAATTTAGCCGACGTACGGAATTCATAAAACGTGTTAGAGAGCTCGAGAAAAAAAATTTGCAGTATAAAATATATTTTATATATATATATATATATATATATATATATATATATATATATATATATATATATTTGCAGTATATTTTTATATATATATAACTTTATTAAAAGGACCAAAATTCAAAGCGGAGGTCGGGATAATTCGGTCTTTTGGAATGCGGCCCTTTCACGTAGAAAGTGAGGACAAGAAGAAAAATGAACCTTTTTTAAGCTAATGTCTTCGTGTGTCGTCAGAACTAAAAAAAAAAAAATGTCTTGAGGCCCATTATTCTTGAGACACCGGATGATTGAGCACTGGTGTTGGAGCTACCCGGGATGGGTTAACAAAGAATATTTCGGACAATTACGCCATTGTAATTCTGTCATTCGCACCGTTTCAATCTTCTTTTGTTCACGGGTTTTGTTTTCAAACCATCGTATCCCAAGCTCTCCATAGTAAAAAGAAAAAAAAATGAATCCACACGATAGCTTTAGGCTTAAAATAACCAAAAGTTGGAGCATCACTTGAACAACTATTGAAATTAAAAGCCCCAGAAAATCAATACATGTATTTTATATATTAAAAACTTAAAATTTACGACATTTGCAACACTCAACATTGAAGACATGCGGTAAACTTAAGAAAGTACACGGTCTTTGCAGGCTTTTCTTTCAAGAAACTCCCATTTTAGACGATTAGAGCTTTAGAGCCGTATAGGCTTCGCAAGTTTAGGGGTTACAAGAGAGCGAAACACTTTGGTGACCTCCTATTAGTTATGTGACCATAAATGTTCTGTATTTGGTACAACTTATGTTGATGTAAAACCAACCAACACCCGGGTCTATGGCTTCCAGTTATGTTGTCCCCTATGAAGATTCCATGACAGACGCACATGAGTCTAAGTGAATATTGTCATGTTGCTGGCAATGAGAAATTTGAACAACTTAGTTGTCAAATGATTCAAAAATAACCAATCCGTCATTTTGAGTTTATCTTAGATTGAACCAGCTCGATGAGTAGCCTTGATCGAAGTTTGTCGATTTCCCTAATGACGTATATTTAAAAAAAAACTAGAACAATACGGAATGCTTATAAATGTGACGAAAACTATTTTTTCATGATTGAATAAAGCAATAGTATCATATTATTCATCACATTACAGTAAATATTCAAATATAAAAAAATGTGACAAAACAACGGTTGGTACGGTGATGTATAGATAACTGTAAGTGACATTGTTGTCTACATTGAACTGATCATAAAATACCGATTCCTTTCTTATATTGTGCAGCACCCACTCTCATATTTAAGGAACTCCAGAGAAAGCCCACAAAGGCTATCTGAATTGTAAATAAATAAATAAACAAACAAACACATAAATCACCGCGGAATCAGGGGTATTAAACACGGGCTGATAAACTGCTGAGGGGCTTCATTAAACAAATAAAGCCAAACTAACTCTTAACAACCACTGCAAAAAGAAGAAACTTATCTAATTTATGAGTCACGACAGTAACCGTTAATTCATGGATGCATTTTCCCATGAAACAAACATTTCCCAATTTTCTTTCAACTTAGAATAAAGACACGAGTTACTATAAGACGCGATGCAGACCGTCCGCAATGCGTACAAGTGCTCGCATTAAGCGGGAAAACGTTACGCAAAGCGGATATCGGAGCTGCTCACACTTCGGATTGTTTGCTCAGTCCCCTCCCCAGTAAAAAGGTTGGTGTGTTCTTAGCGAGCCACCCTGTTTACTTCCAGAACTTGCACTCTCTTGGACACCCAATCCATCGGCATGACTACGGCTCCTGGAACGCGTCTTCCGCCGGTGTACGTACCGTCTTATACCACCCATACATCGAGATTCATCCCGAAGTAACACGAAGTGACGTCACAGGAGGCAGCGTGTTACGTTGTCAGAACGTCACGATCCTGGCGGTAGGTCTAGAAAGTTCCGGCAAAAAGTACAAGACAAGGCAAGTGTCAATGTCGTCGCCATGTTTCAACTGCAGGCTGCTTAGGCTTCCGTGGACTGTAGCGGCCTGCGGCGGAGAGGGCGACTCCCGCATCCGCCATCGATGCTGTGACAGCGCCAGGATCGCGGCAGCCAATAGCATGACACGTCTATGACGTCACGAGGCGGAAATCGAGTGACTACAAATCAGGACGCGGTTAGACACACCAGTCGGATACAGGTTCCTGGCCCCATATACAAGCGGCGCATTGCATCGCGTACGAAACCTGCCAATTCGAAACAAGCGCGTTCTCAATTTGCCTACCAACAAAGAACTCCAGAATGCTGGAGCGGGTAGCTTCGGATATGGTCTAGATGGAATCCTCATCAATCAAACAAAAACTTTTTTTTTTGTTAATTAAGTAGGTTTGCTTCGGAACCACGGGGATTTGGATGCAGGAGGACGTGCACAATTGTTGGGAAACTTATAGATCGACTGATAGGACCCCAAGTATATGAAAACCCAGAATACAAAGAGGAGGGATGAGGAGGTCTTTATTGTCCCAGTGTGGCCCCACCAAAACGAAAGCAAGAAACAACAGCAACAACAAAAAATCGTGTGTGTTGACGATACCGCTAGTCATAACTCCTCGATCGTCAGAGACAGCGTTCGCAGGAAGAAACTTGCAGTATTGAGAAATAGAACAAGGAAAAAAGCATAACGTTATTTTTACTGAATTGAGGTAACTAAGAGAGGCTCGTCAAGCAACAGCGGAGTTGCTTTTTTCTCTGTCTCCCTTCTCCAAACGAAGAGAAATAAAGAAAGAATATTGAATTTGAAGCGTTTTAATTTGAATTGTTCAAATCTTTTAAGCTTTTATTGGTCTCGAAGATGGTACCAATATTGCAACTATTCTCTCAGCTGGTATAAGGTGTATAAAATAAAGATCCCAAATTGGTTTAGCAGTTAGGGGATCGGTGGTCGGGTGGGCTAGCGCACACCAGCTCGGAGCATGGGGAGCGAAAGCTCGCGCTGCAGAACCCAGGGTCCTGGGCTCAATCCCCACCTCTGCCCGTTTCGAGCTGGATGAGCATCGTACCGGCGTGTGGTCGTGTATCACTACTGCGTGATGCACTTTAAAGACCCCAGGCTAGCGGTTGTACTGCACTGGTTAAATTTATCATCTACAGCTCGGAGACTCGTCGCCCGTTGTAGCAGACCAAGTTCTAGGCTATATAAACATACACACAACCCAATTTTTTTTTGGTTGAGCGGCGAGTAAGTTGGGAAAAATGACTAACAACGGCGAGGCTCATAACAATAAAGGAGGTATCGCTCGGATGTGTAGAAATAGCAAAACAAAAATGCCATGGCTACACAAGTATTGTCTGTCTCGGTTCACGAAATGCTTTAATCATCCTTCTCCCAGCGTTATATTCCACGATTTTGTTTAACAGCCAACGTATTGAATCGAGATACCTGAGATATATCACAGAATGCAATAATACATTTTTCTAAGTGCTAGACGTGCCATGGAGTGCTTTAAAGAGAAAAGCGTTGATGTGGTGAGAGCCGGCACTGATGCTTTTACGTATTCACTCTGACATCATTTTTGGATCTATTCCGATGTAAGGGCGCGTCAGGAGCCAACATAGCCAGTTGAGACGATGGCGATGGATCGTCCTAGGCGACAAACAAAAACGAGTAATTGTAGAACCCAGCCAAAAGCGTATGTATCGGTCAGTGACCGTTCCAGGCAGAGGTTATTATGCCGACAGGCGAATGCACTTAGAACTTAAGGAGTACAGAACTTTATTGATTAAAACGTCGCAAAGAAAACGCCTAGATTTGCAACGAAACATATTCGTTTGTGTGACGGCGTCATCGCTCACCATGAAAACACTAAATAGGGCAATGAGTGAGAAATTAAACAATAAAATAAAGTCAAAATAAATAGCCAGAGTAAAAAAGAAGAAAAAAGGAGGAAAAAGAAGAAGAAAGATGTCGAAGGTTAAGACACAGTACATGTTGGAGGGTGAAACCTAGGAGAAAGTTCTTCGGTTTTGTTCTGGAGACGGTAGAGTCAAAAACAAACAGCGACCATAAGATACCAAACAAACACAAAGACAAAACAAAGATAAAGTTTGTCAACGCGGTCGTGTCGCAAGCAGAACAAAAAGAAACAAAAGAGAGAGAGAAAGAAAAAAGTAGGAACTGTCTTTCAAGAGAAACCCGCCGAGGAAAACACACACGGACTGCTTCCGGAAGGACAATGATGACCGGGGAAAGCTTGGTGAGCACAGACCGTTCAACCGTCCCTCTTCGGACGTGATCAGGTACTCAAAACAGGACACTGTCTTTTTGTTGTTGTTTTCGTCTCTGCGTCGCCGCTTTATGGCGACACAGAGACTTTCTTTCTCGCTCTCACTTCTTAGTCAAAGAAAGAATGAGAACGGCCAGGCTAGTCCTTCAAACGCCCGACCTCCAGCACTCGCTCCCTGCTCTCCGCCTTACTTTGGTCACAAGCGCGCGGGTGCTCAAGGGGCACAAGACGCCGAACCTTAGTCAAAGCTAGAAGCTCGCACTGGAGGCGGGATAACTGAAGTTCCTCCCTGCCCTTCTCACATTGTCAGAGACTGAAGCTCTATACTCCGTTTCCCTTTACGATAGGCCGCAGCGGAGACTACCACACATCCGAGCTAATCCAATGATGATGATGATGATAAAGGTAATTATGATAATAATCATAATAATAATTATAATATATAATAAAGATAATAATGTCTATTGCACGAGCTTAAATCAAGGTATAGATACGGGTTCCTCAAAGCCATCTAGGGCTTGCATGATGAACAACGCCTTGATGCAGAATACTGCTCTTGAAGAGTCAAATGGAAAATCACAAATGCTAACAAAATTTGTTTCCGGATACACACAAGTAAAAACGAATTAATTAAATATAATTAATCGCAGTATGTGACACCACACTGACATCGAATCTAAAGCAGGTATACACAAAACATCACCTAAAAATGAACAAGATAAAATTATTTCTTTTTCTCTTGAGGTGGGTTTTAGCAAACACTCTTTGAGATCTTTCCTTAATTTTTGCACTGACTCTATGTTATGTAAGTCTTCGTGGAGGTCATGCATAGCTGTGGCACATAAAAATATATTACGCTATCTCCCAAACGCGTTCTTCTTCTGGGCCCTTCAAACCGTTGATTGATTTCGAAAGACCTAGACACACACTTGGGGTTCTTAAAGGAGCAGTGCCAGTAGTGCCTGGTGATAATTGTGTGCTTGAAAGAGTATAACTTTTACGCCAACTCATCCGATTTAAACAAGTTGCCCTCTGCAAAAAACTCCGAGTTGTAAGCTATACTTCTCGGCATACCTGTCAAGACGCCATAAATCCTGGGTATGCTATCGCCTGGGACAGTTTGCAATTAAAGTAATCCCATACCACAAACTGCTGTGCCCCAATGTATCGCATAATAAGTATTTTAACTGACATCGGGACAAACACCCTAACAGAATACAATAGACAGTATATTGTTCTATTTCTTTTGAAAGTATTTGCCATCTGCGTGTTTCAGGATAAATCAGGATCCAATAAAATTTCTATGTACTCAAGATCACAAACATATGAACAGGAACACATGGACATACAACTTGCACAACATGACATATGCAGAATCAAGAGCCCTTTTAGGCAAACACTCCTTAACGCGTTCCAAAGGCAGGGAAGCTTTGTTTTTGAGCAATTGATATTATAACGTTCGAAGCAAACAAATCCATCTAGTGTCATCCTGCAGCGTATGGATCGCAGTACTATATTGCTTATGACGAGGTAAAAGCAACGTGTCATCTGCGTACTGACAAAGGGTACAATTCTATGTACAAGATTACACGTCGTTAACATAAATGTTAAATAACATAAGCGACAAAATAGAATCCTTCGGTACTCCCGCGGTACCCCTGTGGTACGTCAAAACATTTAAGAAATCTTCGTGTGCCCCATAGACAGATTTTCAATAGGGAATCGACCACTGAGACCATGAAAATTCATTTTTTAAAACAATATTTTATGACTAACAATGTCGAACGCCTTGGAGACATCTAGAGACAAAGGACACGAAATTTGGATATTGTTGAAATTGGTGTTCAACACGTCCGATAGCTCTTCCAGTAGAGGTTGTGTGCCGCGACCCTTGACAAAACCGTATTGGCAGGATTACATAAGGTTCTGCTTCTCAATGAATGGGGTCATAACGTTGAACAGATGATTTTCCAAAAATTTAGATAACGAAGGCAAGATTGATATTGGGCGATAACGTTCGAAATTTCCTCTAGGCCCGCCTTTGAATAACATCTTAACCATTGCAGTCTTTAGTGTTTTCTAGTATGCAGCCAGAAGGTAGCATTTCGTTTAAAATAGTAAGTAACATATTACATATGGTGTTAAAGTTTCTTCGGAGCTCACTTATACCATTGTTGTCGCTACAGGCCGGTATACATAAAACACAAAAACAGTATCAATAAATAAAAAACAATAATAATAATAATAATAATAATAATAATAATAATAATAATAATAATAATAATAAAACTACCACTACAACTACTAATACTACTACTACTACTAATAATAAAAATAATAATCTTTTTTTTTTCACACAACGCTTTTGGTATATCATACAACGAGTTCGTCTAAGCCGGCGGTGGCTTATAGGACTGGACCCAGCAAGTACGCAAAGGCGAAAAAAATTACAGATAAATAAACTAAACACGTGAACAACAAACAACACAAGGTCTCAACTTGGGACCTTGTGTTTGTCCGTCTCTTTCTTTTCCCAGTCTCGGGGTTTTAGTCAAAATGTTATAGTCTTGCTTCGTTATTGTAGAACAGTTCTTCATTGCTAGAATCACTCGGTACGACTACAAACATCACATAAAATAATTGTGAATTTATGAAAACCAAAACTATATCTGCGTATTAAACCTATTATTGCGATATATATAATGCTTTACTTGGATATTATGTTTTTAAGGAGCCAGACGTACCGACATTTCTCCACTAATTCGAGCTATTGCCCGTTTAAGTTGGTCATAGCCGTCAAAAATCTAATTTTAAGATAATGCTTGTGAAAAGTTCACCCTCGCCTCCAAATGAGGACTACAGAATACAAAAAAAGCCAGGCAGAAAGCCTTTTGCTCCGAACACTGGTCTCAACTAGGGAGAGGATGGGCCACTGAGCAAACAGGTATGAAGCCACTGTAGGTAAGCGGCTTTTTCCGGAAGTGTCTATTCAATGACTGGACATGCTATTCAACTCTTCGAACTGCTGGTTTTAACAGCGTGCAGGGCGCTGGATATTTTTCTTGTCATCTCAAGAGAGCCTGCTTGTTGCGCACTAACAGCGCATGTAGACCCGAGAAGTCTCCTGGGAAGCCACTTGATGTAAAACTTTTGAGATTTTAGTTGACCATGTGTGCATTTCTATCACGTTAAGATGCCTTATTATCAAGATTCAGTTCAAAAAAGGGATTATGAAAACCCACTCAAAGACACGAGAAAGCTTGAACCAAAACATTGACTGAATACACTAGGAAGCCCAGCAGACGACCGACGTCAGGGACAGGCATCGAACTTCCGGTGGCTTCATCTGCGCGCCAGGCTAGGAGACAAGCTATGTGCCATCTAGCCACCTATAGAAAAGATCAGTGGTTTCGGACCTTCTGTGTTGTCGAGTTGAAACTTCATGGAGGCTCGAAACCGCCAAGACAACACCGTTGTTCTTTTCTTTTTTTCACGGTTATGATTAACACGTGAATCGAACATAAGGGTAAACAGGTCAGTAATATAGAAAAATACCAATGGCGGAATATATAATGATATACTTTTTTCTTAGCCGTAGGCCATCTTCGCAGAACATCAAATGTATACTAAGACACTTACCTAGTAGACTAATGGCTTGCGTTCGAAAAATCTGACGAAAAGCAAAGTAGTAAGAAAGCCAAATTTATTGATGTTGCAATGTTTGATTTTACTGTTGATATATCAATCCCGCGACCACTTCATATGGAGGGTATCTCATAATGTATCAACGAGATCACAGTTCTCGTATTGAGAGAGAGGCTCGATCTTTTTCCTCTTCCATTTTAATTCTATTTTGACTTCTCTTATCCCTCACTGTGCTGTCTGATCAGGGAAAGTAGAACAAACTTCGGCCGGCACTTATCTTACGATAAACTTTGGCAAGCTTCGAGGCATTTCCTATGTTTGCGCGCCCGTCAGGGTCATGAATAATTCCAGAAATGTTTATGACGACCTTTCTCCTCCGCCGTCATCGGCAGTTCAGGTAAACCTAGGAACCAAGTAAACATGAAAAAAATGAAATCCATTCGTAAAGATGGGGACGGGAATGGCGTAAGGAATAAATACAACATAAGATGACAATAAAAATACAGTCCGTCTCGATGTAAGCGGCACTTTGCGGAGGGTTGATCGGCGTTAGCCGATATGACGAGTCGATGCTGACTACTCTTAGTGCAAACATTGAGCGGTATTTTTTTAGTTGTTTTAGTTTCTATAACTAAGGTTCCGTATTTTTAACACAATAGCGTTAAGGAGCTCGTGTCGCAGAAAAGACGGCGTCTTTGGCGTGACGCGAAAAACCTGACTGGTCGATAGGGTCATAACGTCCAAGCCACATCACATCGCGCGGGAATTTCGAAGAACCAACAACGCTCATGACGTCACGCTGTAATGAAAGTGACTAAAACATGACAGATAACCTGAATTAAAGGGCAACTTCGGTCCATACTTTCGATTTTGGGATTATGATTGTTTTTAGTGCAGTCAGCGTCCCCTGAATTGCAAGTTGTAATTTTTTCTCGTTATTGTGCATAGTTATAAAGATATCGGCGCCTCAAAGTTTTGTTGGGGGCGCGGCCAACAAAACCGAAACTAGGCGCTCGAGGCCCCGGCAACACTGGAAATCAGCCGCTATGTGAACGTGACGTCAGGGTCGTTCTCGTTCAACGAGTACGCAGGCTGAGCGGCACCTACCACTGTTGCGCTAGCCGTCTAAAGATAGGAGGTATGCTGATTTTGTTTTAATTATGTATACATGGTAGTTATCCAGGATATGTAGCAAGAGTTTGTGCGTATACCCAAAAGCTATCGACTGGAAAACCCATGAACTCGTACGGTGCCGTGCTTCGGCGGCCGCCGCCGTGCGTGGGCTATGCCGTACTCGTTGCTTGTATACCCAAAAGCTAGCGACTGGAAAACGAGTGAATTCGTTCGGTGTCGTACTCGGCGGCTGTCGCGGTGCGTGCGGTTTTGCGTACTCGTCCCTAGGCCTAATTTGTCATCGGGACTCCGTGGATGGAGCGGCGTTGCTCTACGCCGCGCTGCCAGTGACGTACAGTACTGGGGGCCTTCTCGCTTTCGCGCTGCGGGTCAGTCCCAGACACGAAGCTTTGAGGCTCTCCTGCGTGGGCCGCGGCGCTCAGACACACGTGTACTGGGCTGTACACGTCTGTTTTTTCGTTCTTTTTCCTCGGGCGCGTAAAAGCCGAAGTCCAAAGTCCACTCGTCGAACAGCGTTCACCCACACCTTCTTCAATTTCAGGTCCGTTGGAAACCTGTGAAAAACCACCTCCGGTTTGCTCAGCGGGTTGTTTGAGCAGACCACAGCGCTACAAGTTGTACTCGCAATCTTTCGAGGAGCAGCTGGGCAGTCTTGGGCGCAGCGAGTTGCTCGCTAAAACGAGTGTTGGAGCCCTCACAAGCAAATAAACAAAAGCTACACGGACTACAGATAAAAGCAACGGCTAAACACGCCAAACACAAGCCGAAGTAACGGTGGTAGCGGCTCAAAGAAGCGCACTCCGCGCAACGCCCGGACCAGAGGAAAAGAAAAAGAGAACGATACTGACGTCACGGCCCAACGTTGCTTTAGCGATCGGCAACCCGCTGGCCGCCCGCTAAGGAGCAGCGGCTCGCGGCGGGTCGCATTTTTATTATCGGCATTAGTTGAGAATGCGGCGTCCCCCGGACGTATTATTTTGGCTGGGGTCGTATTTTGTGTCACTACAGCGATACCAGTAATTTACTTTATTTTAAGTTTTGGCCGGAGTTGCCCTTTAAAGGTTGCTACATGTGTCAAATGATTTCACTTTGTAAACTTCTGTATTTTGCCTTAAAGAAGTATTTGAAGAATTTTAGGCGGGATTCGAACTCACCACCCTTCGTTTGCGAACCAGACGTGCTACGGACTAGGCCACTCAAGGCACTTTTTTATTGCCTGTTTGGACAGTTAAACATAAGGACAGTTACAATAATAAAATCACAATGATAAATAAACTCCAGTCAGTATGCGTATCCCCAATTTAGAATTCTTTGACATTCTCTAGTACACCAAGAATCGGCATCTATTTTAGTGGACATTCTAACGTTGAGTAAACAGATTTCAGAACGCAGATAGTTTCCATAAAATACATTCGCACAGGATGAGCATTCAGATCTGCATTCCGTACAGCCATTCTACTTCGCCATATTGCATAAAGGCTCAGGATCATTACGAAGTTAACAAAAGTGTCACGCTTTTTTTTCCTCCGCTAGAAGCCTAATGCCGTGAGGAGTCAGAGGGAAGTATTTTTTAATACTACGCTGGAGAACGTCCCTGAAGAGAAGGGTATCCCAGCAGTTTGAAAATACGTGTTCAATGGTTTCTGCTTTTTGGCACAGAATACATTCAACACCCCAAGGAACTAAAATAGCTTCTTTACGAGCAAAGGCTTTAACAGGGAGAGAATTCGTATGCAATTTGAAGAAAAATGTTTTTATCGAAGGCGTAATTGGAATTCTTTTTTACTCTGGATAAAACATCATGCCCTGGGCTTGCCGGAAACATGAAGCGATACATCGTTACCGGAAATACACTTCCAATAACGTCGTGCGTTAAACGATTGCGAGTCACAGTTGACAAGTAATCAAGTGAAAAACGCGCAAGCAGGAAACGAAATGCATTAACCCCTTCTCGTAGAAAACTACCAATTATACGTTGCTCGCGACAATAAGAAAAAAAGCAGTAATCAAGGGGATTTATTTTGAGCAATTTAGTTTGCATTGCAATATGAAGAAAGGAATTGGTTTGATATCTGAAAAACTTGAAACGCAATACAACTTGCTTGACGAATACGTGGGATAACGAAAGTATTTTACTAACGCGACGAAAAAAATGATCGCGACATACCCTTTCCCACCTCGACCACCAGATGAGCAACGCAAATACACGATGTAACTTCTGCAGAATTACCCTAGAGAACGCTAAACTCTAGTAGGGTACGTTTTTGGGCTAGTTGGTTAATCTTAGTTAAACATATAAAGTAGCACAAAAAAGACAAGGACAAGAAGTATACAGGACAGGCGCTGACTTTCAACTAGTTTTTACTCAGGAAAAGCAAGTAAATATATACACACGATAGGCAAAGCAGCACCACATCAAAGTTGACTAATTTTGTGCACGATCATTCAAAAACTGAAACTCATTACTATGAAGTACGATAGAAGTGTCACTGACACATGACGTCCCATTTTTTTATAAAGAATGCTTCCAATAGCTCTCGAGCGACCGTCTCTGCTTTGCCTATCGTGTGTATATATATACTTGCTTTTCCTGAGTAAAAACTAGTTGAAAGTCAACGCTTGTCCTGTATACTTCTTGTCCTTGTCTTTTTTGTTCTATTTTATATGTTTAATTAACGCTAAACTCGATTAAAAATATATTTCAAACACTGGCCCGCGTAAAAGTGGACAAATCCTATCCACCCCAACTAGCTTTGTCACGTGTTTCCTGAACTACTGTAGACGAGTACGTGTTTTATCTTTTATAGCGCTCTATCGAAACACCCATGTAGTTGGCTGGCACAGTCACTACATTTATCTCTTGAAACACGGCTGGCTGAGTGGGCCGTTTTCCGTACCAAAGGCCACAACACTTTTGCCCATTTCCTGCTTCGCCCGTCAGTTGACAATAATGTTTCACTTCACGCACGCCTTCTATAATACTGTTTTTATCTTTAAAAAATATGGCGACATCGTCCACGTAAGAGAGCAGTCTAACTTCTATGTTTTGGAGTAAAAGCCCATTTATGCAACTATTTTGAAATACATTTCTAGAAAACACCTCTAAATAGATACTAAATAACAATGGCGACAATGGGCGCTCTTGTTTGGCGGAGGATTTCACACGAATTCGCGCAGTTGGCCTCCCATTAATTGTAAGCTGTGTAGTGCGCACGGTGTATGCCCTTTGAACAACACTTGTTATGATGTTGCCTACCCCGACATGATTTAGTATTTTATACATTACAGCATGCTGCACATGGTAAAATGCCGTCTCCAAATCGATCTGAAGCATGTCAACTTGATCGAGCTCGTCGTCACGTATCTCAAGCACACTCCACGCAGTGTGAACATTTCTCAAAATAGATCTCCCTCTGATACCACAGATTTGCTGCTCTCCTACTTGTTCGTTCATACCGTTTTGTAACCGCCGGGATAAGACTTTCATTAGAACATTGTAATCAACGTTCCTAAGCGCTATTAGCTTGTAGTTCCTAACATCTTTTAAAATTTTCTTGTCGTTTTTGGGGATCCGTACAGTATGCAACTTCTTTATCTTATTCGCTTCCAATATTACCACGTGAAGATAACCAGCTATGACGTGTTTGCATTCTTTATAAAAAGATGCAGTAAGACTGTCAGGTCCCGGAAACGTTTTGGATGCTAACTCGTCGATCGCTCGATGTATTTCAGCCACGCTTATGGGCTCTTCCAGCCACTCTCTTATCTCTGCTCTTAGACATAGCATCACGGACAGATAATCTTCAAGCTGCGAGTCACTGCCATTATCCTTCCAACCAAAAAGACTGAGCGCTATATTATTCAGTAAATGCCTTTTCTACCTCGTCTGGACGATGGCACGGCAGGCCATCCTATTTCATTTCTGTGATGTTTTCCTGTTTTACATGTTTAGCTTCAGCATATATTGCGCGTTTGGTGGGCCGTTCACCAATAATGTACCTCTCAGCTCGAGCTCCAACGAGGGTTCCTTTATATTTCTCGGTTTATAATTCAGCATTTTTTGTCTTTAACACACCCGAGATGACCTGTAAATCTTCCCGGATTTTCACATTCAAGTTGACATGATCTATAAGATCTGCTATTAGTAACTTTTCCCCTACCTTTTTCGAGTACGCAAGCGTGGTAGAACGTTCTATTGCACCGAGTTTAAGTTCATGTTTAAACCATTCCCAATATTCACTCGCGCTTTCGCTTATATGAGACATTTCACTGAACAATCTGTCAACCGTGTCACGGAAAACTTCATCCTTAGGAAGGTTGTCGTTAAATTTCCAGACATCCCAACGAAAGCTAGGCTCTTTTTTATCTCACCAAGACTGAAAGGAACCAACGCGTGATCGTAAAAGAAAGCTTGCAACACGTTATAGTCGTCGTAACCGCTTAGGAGTTCAACAGGCACATATGCTCTGTCAAGGCGAGCATGACGTCAGGATTGAAAATGAATGTACCTTAAGTTTATATTCTTTCTTTGGTAATTCGCGACATCTCGTAATGAAAATTCCACTGCCTTTTCTTTTAAAACGTTCGTGCTCATATCGAATTTTCATGTTTCAGTGGAACGGTCTCTCGCATTGCAAATACAGTTGAAATCTTCTAACAATATAATTTCCCTTCCACAATCAATCTAGATACGAACAGAAGCACTCGAAAAACATATGTTAGTATCATTTGGTGCGTACACATTTAAATTTCTGTACTCGACGTTAACAGTGCTACAGTGACAAATAACAAAACAGACGTCATTGTCTACGAGAACAGATTGAACGTGCACGTTTAACCCTTCGATGCCCAAAACTTTACTTTAAGTCCCGCACACCTACAAACTTTGGTGCGGATATAGAACAAACAAAAAAGCGAAAGCCGTTTACAACTCTCTGTAACGCCGAATTAGAGCGCAGCTCTTGAGGAGGAGGAGGGAAGGGTGCCGGGGGGGGGTCACGTGGCCTCGGGAGGGAGGTCACGTGACCTCGGAGAGGGGAGTCACGTGCCCTGGGAGTCACGTGACGATGACGTCATCAGTGACGTCACCGATGACGTCATCAGTGACGATGACGATGCGGATGCCGATGACGTCATCAGTGACGTCACGTGTCCCATAATGCACCGCGCGGTTACGCCGACCTCGGGGGAGGGGAACCCGAGGTCCTCCCGAAGGACCTCGGGTTCCTTCGGGAGGACCTCGGGAGACCTCGGGAGGACCTCGGGAGGACCTCGGGTTCTTTCGGGAGGACCTCGGGAGGACCTCGGTTTCCTTCGGGAGGACCTCGGAAGGACCTCGGCTTCCTCCGGGGGGACCTCGGGAGGACCTCGGGTTGCTTCGGGAGGACCTCGGGAGGACCTCGGGTTCCTTCGGGAGGACCTCGGGAGGACCTCGGGTTCCTTCGGGAAAATTTACCCATGATGCACCGCGCGGTTACGCCGACGGCGACGCCGCTCAAGCCGGAAACGGGCGCCTAAGAGCTGCGCTCTAAAACAAAAATCTTGTCTTAGAAGAAAACTACCTTTATTTGTGAACGCATAGTGATATGTTGCTCCTGAGCAACATTGGGCATCTGAGGCACTACTTCACGTGAAACGAGTGAAAACGGTTGCGACTTGGGAGAAGGCACAGGTGCATCTCGCATTTTGCTCAGTAGAGGAACGTGTAACCAGTTTTGCTGCATTTGCACCATACCTCACATCCAGTGGCGTACCAACTTGTTTTTGAGTGGGAGGCAAACCAGACCTCCCCCCTCCCCAGGGCCTGGGGGGTGGTGCCCTTGGTGTCCCTTGGGCGCCGCCGGCCAGTGTTTGCCCTGCCCAGGGGCGGCTGTTTCAGGGGAGGGGCAAAACAAATGCCTTGCCCCCCCCCCCCCCAGACACACTTTGAGAACTAGGGGAGGGGAGGGGGGCAAGCGCCCCCGTCCCCCCCGGCTGGTACGCCCATGCTCACATCATCTGTCGGTCTTGGCTTTAGTGGCCGAGTGATCTTGCTTGGAGATGCATTTTCATTTTCCAATGTGTCTTACCTTCTCTTCAAAAGCTTGGCCTTCACGTGTGCCAGGGCTTGTCCGATTTGAGAACGGAAAGCGAGCAGATAAAGGCTTCTTTTGATGCAGAGTTGCGTGCAGTGTCGCTTGTACACGAGATAAATATTTATATTATATTTTATTTTATGTGCAAAAATCATTTAACCATAAAAGTCATTCATATTTGAAGATTCTAGCCGCGGGTGAACCATAACAGATACGCCACCAATTTTTCGTCACCAATACCAATGCTACCCACATATGCCCGATGTTGCTCCTGGGCAACATCATAGTTGTCAGGCTGCTACTGAGCTTTCACAAACTGTAAGTTCATTTTCACTGCCCATACGTCTCTTTTAGTCAATCAGTAGGAGATTTCAATCAAGGATTTGTTTCATTATCACATCCTGCATTTGTTTTCATCGATGTTCGCTCACCTGATACAGTGGCAGGACGAGGTCGCTCGCCGGTCCAGACAAGTGAAGCGGAAGAGTGAAAGCGGACAAGTGCCGCCCTCTGTTTTTTATTTCTAGAAGTTCAGGTCGCCTCGGCCTTGCGGCTGATGGCGCTAATTGCATAGATTCGCGGGTTTCGGGGGAGAAAAAAAATCATGTTTGAGTTGTTGCTCCTGACTGAGCAACGCTGGGCATCAAAGGGTTAAAGACGTAAAAACAACATACATTCCCCGGAAGTTCCTTTCGCGTGCGAGACACAAGCTCTAAAGTAATGTACAGAAGGCGCCGACAAGTGAGAGGTCTCATCTTCACCTTCGAACTTTCGTCTCCTGAATCGCAAGGACGTCAATACCGTTGTCAATTTTAAACCTCTTGACCTGATACTGTTTGCGGCGCGAAGTGAAACCGCAGACATTCAGCGTCGCTAACTTCAGCTTATCGAGACGGCTTGCCGTCCTCGCGAGTCAGGGACTAACATGTTCTGTGGAGACCCTCACCAGAAGGAGGCTGGAAACCCCATCAGCCAGCCGGTTGGTCCGCGTCCCTGGACTCGGGCGTAGTCTTAGGGGGCTCGAAGCGGTTTGATCCTCCTGTGGTGTCGTCTTTGCTGGCGGCTCCGTTGGATGTACATGATTTCCAACCGCTGATGAATCTACGTCATGCTCCCGTGGCCTGCGCGCTGGCGTCAGCCATATGGACCTCGTTGTCCTGATGCTCCTCCAGGTTCTTCGTCGATTTCTCGGTTTCCGTTGTTGCAGTCTTCATGCGCCGTCGCTTCATTAGACTTCTCAGCGATCGAGGCGACCGGTGGAGTATCGACCATCTTCAGCCAGTGCTCCGGCGTAGTTAGATCGAATTCCGTCTTGTACTCAGGCTTCGAGGTCATCTTGATAGCGGAAATCGCCTCCTTGAATGCCTCTTCTGCATCAGCCTCCTCCATGACATGCTCGGCGTTGGCGTCGTCTCCTCCGGAACCCGTGGCCAGAAGCCTTCACGCATTAGTCAGCTTCTTGGCTGAAACGGTGACAGCTTTGGCATTTTGGCACTTGCAATTCACGGCGGATATGACCAGTCCGTTGGCAACACAAGCAGAGCGGTGCCCTTCCCGGCGCAACAACCAACGCCAGCCCTCCGGCGATCTTCAGCTGATGGGGCAGTTCGTCTAAGCTGACTCCGGGCTTGAAACGAATGATGACAGTACGTATCATTGACCTGCAGCCCGTAAGTCCTGCACCCGCAACTTTTCTGTCCCCACCTAAATGACCCTCTCTGAAGGTGAAAGAGTGACCCTCACCTCATCGTCGGGGGCGTAGAAAAGCAGCCAATGCAGCTTGATGCGGATGTCCCGCTTGCAGGGGTTGATGACGAGGCTAGCGCCTACTCCTTCACGACACAGGTCGCCCGCCACGAGAGCTTTCCGCTTGCCTTCCGATGAAGTGAAAGTCACGACCCAGACGTGGTTCATCTGGTACGCCCCCAAGGCGAGAACCTCTGTGAGCAATACCAGTTGGCCCCTGATGTCACGGAACTCCTCGACGCGGTATGGGCGCCCATGGACGTCAGCATGCAGGAAAACGGTGTGCAACACCGCAGAGTCAGTCAGGAAGTGGAGGCAGGATTATCTGTTCAGTCCGATGTTGCAGCGTTGTGCCTGGCACCGCGGCGTGGCTGGGCCGCTATCGCCGCTCTGTAGGAGCTCATGATTCGCCGTCCGTTCACGTTCGATGGCCAGAAAGAAGAATCCGCCTCGCAAGCCACGCGCATCGTTCAAATACAGTCCATAATCCCTATATGGGGAGTTCACTGTAAACAAACTTGGGATACGGAAATGAGTGAATAGATAACAAAAAGAGCCCATATAATAGCCACGGCACAGGTCACACCTTCTTCAAGTAGGTTGCGTTCAGAAAGACGCTCAACGTTGGGGAACACATTGTTGATATTTTGAGAGGTCGTCCTGCTTGAAGTTCGTTTCTTGTCCTGTTCTCTGCTTTTCAATGTTCGTTTACAGACAGTGTTCGCGAGAACAATAAGTGCCGGACTGACGACAAAAAGAAAAGAAACAAAAAAATACCTCGACGACTTGCTGTTGCAAATGCAACAAGCAAAAAAAAAAGAAGAAAAGTGTCTTATTTTTGTGTTTACTTCGCATTTTCTTCTATATGTTATTTTCTTGACACTGAAGTCTGCATTATTTTCGTGGGTCGTTTCTTGTTCTGTGTTGCGCCTCAGTGTGGCAATCTTTACTTCCGTAAAGACCCTTTTTGTTTGAGAATTTTTTGGGGTGGAACTCTAGGAAACAAAAGGCGTCTTTGGAAAGACGAGGCAAAAACCTTCAATGTATGAACTTTGGGGTGAAATATAAGTCACATTCGGCACAAAAAGATGTTTTCATGAGCTCAATCTAAGTCACAGTAGCTTATCGGAGCTAGCAACAGGATTTAGTTGCTCGAACAAATGGTCACGTTTACTCGTGCCACGCCCACGCCACTTCATACCAAAAACTCGGAAAATGGCGGAATGTCAAAAATGTATTTGAGGTAATGTGTACAAGATACTAAGACATGTAATTAAAATACAGTATCAAATACTCTCGATCAAAAGTATTTGCCAAATACTTCAACAACTATTTGAGATAGGCACAAGTCTGATGTATATATACCGGGTGGTTTTGCGAAGACTTTCAAAAACCCTAAAAATTAGGGAATTTGAAGAAAAAAACTGTAACAAACTACCATCCACGGCGGACGTAAGGAATAGCCAACAACATAATAATTAGCTAGCTAATTAATTAAAATTTGTTAATTCATTTTTTAATTCATGGAAATAGACATATGGTTCCAATTAGAAAGTTGCTGAACGTTATCGAAAACCACTAAATCAGTCATTTTCAGAAACACTTTGAGCGCGTGAGAAGAGTAGTAGCGCACTAAAGTTACCACTCGTGGAGCAGGTTCAAGGCTAGCGGTTGCGGTAGGGCGCCCGCGCGATTTTTCCGCCTCTTATCTAGCCCCAGCCTTGTACCTGTTCCACGAGTGGTAACTCTAGTGCGCTACTACTCTTCTCACGCGCTCAAAGTGTTTCTGAAAATGACTGATTTAGTGGTTTTCGATAACGCTCAGCAACTTTCTAATTAGAACCATATGTCTATTTCCACTAACTAAAAAGGTATCTAACAAAGTTTAATTAATTAGTTGGCTAATTAGTATGTTTTTGGTGATTCCTGACGTCCGCCATGGCTGGTAGTTTGTTCCCAAAGACAGTTTCTTTTTTTTCAAACGCCCTAATGTTTAGAATTTTTGAAAGTCTTCGCAAAAACACCGGGTACATATTTATAATCTACCAATAAGTCTTCTAGAAAAAAAACACCTTGTAGGCTTTTTCAAAATCTGCGCAAGCAGAAAAACACGAAATTTAATCTGTCTTTGACTGAGAAAAACCTAAGCTTCACGAGAAAAACTGAGACGTTTACAATTCCCTGTAATGTCGAACTAGAGCGCAGCTCTTGAGGAGGGGGAGGGAGGGTATGCCCCTCCTCCCCTCCGTACCTTCCCGTCCTCCTCTCCCGTTTCCCTCCGTTTAGCGGGAAAGTTTCGCTAAATTTCCCACTAAATTTAGCAGGAAAGTTTCCGCCTAAATTTAGAGAGAAAATTTCCACGCTAAATTTTGAGGGAAAATATTTCCGATAACTTTAGCGGGAAAATGTTCTCTCTAAATTTAGCGGGAAAATTTTTTACTCTAAATTTAGCGAAAAATTTACCGCTAAATTTAGTGGAAAATTTTCCCGCTATATATAGCGGAAACATTTTCCTGTTAAATTTAGCGGAAACTTTTTCCATAATGCAACGCGCGGTTACGCCCGGCTGCATTATTCCTATAATGCAACGCGCGCAATTACGCCGACGCTAACGGCCACGGCGACGCCGCTCAACCCGGAAATGAGCGCCTAAGAGCTGCGCTCTAAAATACCTTAATATAATTCTTTCCCACAACCTGAACTGAACTGTCAGAAAGGCAGCTGATTGTTTCGGAGACTACTGACTCCTATAGATTCCTTATGTTATTGGTGCCGGGACAATTTTCATGCAATCGAAACACGTGTATGTTCCATGAAGGTCGGAGATTCTCATGTCCATGTAGCAGTTTATCTAACACAAGCCCCAATACCACCAACCTGTTTTATGACACCGTAAACAGGCACCGAAAAGCACGGAATCGATGGAAAAAAGATGAACCACCGAATTCCGAAAAGTATAAACCTGCAACGCACGAAACTCAACTTATAAGTGAGCGCGCTGTGCCAGCTGTCGCATTGTTTTGTTGACAGATATATGTTACACTGACAAACCTTGGAAAACCCTCAACGCATGACGTTACAGGATACGCTAGTGACATCTGTGTTGAATCGCCAAACGTATCATCTCGTGACTCAGTTGAATAACGGGAAACAAAAAAGGCCACTGAAACAAAAATAGCTTGTAGTGGAAGTCTTCCTGTATCAGCTGTCCCTTGACCAGCTCCAGAAACACCTCTAGGTAATGGTATTGATCCCAGACTCTCCTTCCAGAGGCCACGGTAGCTTTCTAGTAGACTCCCTCGCCCAAACAACATTAATCTCTAACGAGGACTTGCCTCCGAACACCCTCTTCCGCCTCACTTCATTAGGAATCCAGCGGACTGGGAAACCTAGAACCGCGAATGGCTTTCCTTTTCTTTTTTTATCTGACTATTTCTTCTAATCGATTCTTTTTACGTGTTGTGGCGTGACTGCGCGGAGACACGGACGAGCACTGGCGAGATTTACTGCAATGGCGTCGAGGAGCAGGAAGCACAAGGAAAGAAGGATATGCTAAATACCAACTAAAAAAGAAACTACCTAGAATGAGAAATAAAAAAGTAAAACAAAGCGAAAAAGGAAGGTAGAAAGAAAGAGAGAGAGAGAGAGAGAGAGGGAGCGACTGAAAGCGGGTAACGCAGCAGTCACGTTGGCTACGTAAATCCTGAGCGAAGGGCGCTACCTTCCGCCCTGTCCCCTCCAATTAGGCGAACAGGAGCTGTTGTTGCTCTGAAGAGCGTGCTCTGCCTGCAAAGCAAACGCGCATCAGGCAATGCCAACATAGAGAAGGGTGCTTGTTTGTTTTAGAAGTTATAACGAAAGAGCTCTTGTTCGTACTCATACGTGGAAAAGCAGACAGAATGAATAAGGCTCGGACAGTGCTGTTGGTTACTTTCTGGTTAGTGGTGTTCAACCACATAACGCGTAGGATCTGAGTATTTTGAAGCGACACCATGTTTTGATTGTCAAAAAGCTCAGTTTATCATTTCTCTTACGTCTTCTATTAGCTGCGAGATGTTTTGGTGGCGCCCTCCTATGGTTCCCTCTCGTGACGTGATTACTTTGTGGACAGCAAGTTCGATGGTGTTTGCAATGAGCATGGTGGAAGCTTGAAATCATTGCGCTCTCAAAACAAGGCTGCCAACACCGTCAAAATGACTCCTCTTATTTCCGCCGATGGGAAAACCTTCGATGATGTCATAGTCAGCATTCGGCCAATCCTAGAAGGCCGACCACAGCAACGCTTTCGATCGCGCACGTCGCCAATAGACCCTTTTCAAAACTCAAAGTCACCTTGTGGCAGCCCCAAAAGCTCCAATATTGACTTTCTAATGGCGGTGATGGTAGATCATGCTCGCCTAAATCAAGCATCCTCGATTTCGTGAATTGAAGGTGACGTAAAAGGAGCAACATCTTTTGCGCTTTCTGCGCTGTGCTTTCGAAGACGTTCGCTTTTCCTGATGTGTAGAAGCCGTGTATACTCCGTTCACTCTTAA
Organism: Ixodes ricinus; assembly: GCA_037355805.1. Lineage (NCBI taxonomy): Eukaryota > Metazoa > Arthropoda > Arachnida > Ixodida > Ixodidae > Ixodes > Ixodes ricinus. The sequence continues at coordinate 60,977 of JAZHYW010011721.1, forward strand.
GCTGAGACTGCAACGGGTGCCACACTCACGAGAGCTCGAGAGCGTTGCTTTGAAGCGTTCTTTCGAAAGCGAGCACTCGCGCCAGGAATGCACGTCTCAAATCCAGGAGCTCGGGCTAGCGCGCGCTTGTTGCTTTGACTGTAGTCTCAGCTTATGGGTGAACGGAGTATATAGCGCCGCCATTAGAGCGTCGCGTTTGACTGTGCAAAGAGCGGGTAGACGGACTTTTGGAAAGGGATTATTGTATGCAAAACACTTTCGATATTAATGGCGTAAGACGTTATCTGATCTAGACGTTTGTTGACAATCGAATCAACTTGAGAAGTAGAGCTGATCAAATTTCGTTTCCATCAATCTTTGTAAAGTCCGTTGTCAAAATCATGATATGGCACCGGTTCCAAGCTCTTGTAAAAATGCACCACAAAATTACAATTTGAAAAAAAAACATATGTGTATTTGTCCAGAGTCATGACAAGATATACTTCACTCCAGCTTAAGTCCGGACGACGGACACCGAAGTTATGAGGTAATGGGACCGATCAAGCAGTACCAAAAGCGCAAGCCATGAGTCCGTTTTTATTTATTATTTATTCACCGATGATAGCACACGTACAGAATCATGATGAACAAAATGATCGCGTGATTTTGACGCTGTCTGATTGGTGCCATCAGCTCGTAACGTCGGTTGCGTCTGAGCTTAAAGGGACACTAAAGTTCGTGTTGAGACCCTCGTTTTATGGTCATAACTATACCTACAAACTCAAAACATCCCCCATCCCCCCGCCCCCCCCAAAAAAAAAAAAAAACTGAATTACATTTATGCGTGGTTGATTTGCGTATTAAAAACGTGTTGAAAACCCGACATTTGTCGTTGGAGCAGACTTACAGATGCGCTACCGAACCTTGCTGAATATGGTCGAACGACGGACTGCATTTGTCAGCCACTCGAGAGCGATGAGTTACCGCTTGAACAAGCCGGACTGGTCGGCTGCTTGTCCGCGCGGGAACCCATCGCTCGCGAGTTGCTGACAAGCGCCGACCGTCGTTCGACCATATTCAGCAAGGTTCGGTAGCACCATCTATCGCTCTGCGCCAACGATAAGTGTAGGGATCTATTAGTACTTTTTTAATCCGCTAATAGGCCGCGCAAATGTAATTTCGCTTTTTTAGGATGCTTAGAACTCGTTTATTGAGTTATGACCATAAAACGGGGATCTCAAAACGCACTTTAAGGCCCCTTTAAGGTGAAATGAATAATAATAATAATCAAGAATCAAGAATCAAGAATCAAGAATAGTTTTTATTTGTGCCCAGGAACAACCTTGCGGTTTTGGTGCTGGCGCACGTAAAAAAGAACAAAAAAAACACACACACACACACAAAATAAAAAAAAACACGGAAGACAGTTTTACATAAAATTCTACAAAAAAGAAGACGCGAGAACTGTGTACACAAAATTGTACAGAAAAACAAAACAAAAAAGTGCACAAAAATTGCACATAGAAATGAAGACACGAAAAAAATTGTTCCAATACATATGGATGCTTCCCTTGGACGCAAACAGACGCGAACGTCTGAACACTACACATACAGCTCCGTACAAATAGGAACAAGAAATCAACAAGTCATAGAAATACATATGGAAACCCGGCAGTTGATTCAGGAAGTTCATCAAAAGTCACAAAAAGCTTCCGCACAGATTTAACAAAATCGGAAAAGTTGTCAAGAAATATATCGAGATTAAGAGAAGAGTTATTATAAAGGAGTTCCGCACGAGATACTGGATCAAGTGTATTAACTCTAGATGACAGATAGAAGGTTGACGTTTTTCTTGTCGTCCCTCGCGGTACGTGCAGAGAAACCTGATGCAGGATGTCGGAGCTATCTATTTGACCATCTATACATTTATAAAGAAAGAGCAGCTCTGGAGTGTTTCGGCGTCCCTGCAAGTCTTGCAGTCGAATGGGTGAACTATGCACGTCATCAACTGCTTTTGCAAAGTTGAAACGGTGTTTAAAAATAGATACGAATTTCGCTTGTACACGAGAAATCCTCAATAGATTAGAGTGGCACGTCCCACCCCACACAACAGATGCATACTCAAGTTGAGAACGACACAGGGAACAATATAAGGTTAAAAATGTTTTAGGGTCACGAAATTTTCGTGATACACGACACACAAGACCCAGGGTGCGCAGTGCAGACTTCACAATATGCATAACATGACCCTGGAAACGCAAAGCAGAGTCAAATACAACACCAAGATCTCTGATTTCGCAAACGCGGGATAGTTGATTAGTGTTAATTGTGTAGTTAAATGGTACTGTGGCGGTTTTTCTAGAGTAGGTCATGACTTTTGTTTTGGAATGGTTTATCTTCAGGTGATTACGTGAGCACCAGCCAACAAACGAGGTTATATCAGACTGTAAATCCATGCAGTCAGGTTCGCCGCCTATTTCTCTAAATATTTTTATATCGTCTGCATATAGCAAGAAAGAAGACGTGGTGATGGCGCTTGCGACGTCATTTACAAAAACAGAAAATAGCAACGGGCCCAGTACGGAGCCCTGTGGTACACCCGAAGTTGCGTTATACGTGGGGGAGCAAGACCCATTCGCACGCACATAACAAACCCTTTCCCTTAGGTAGTTCTCCAGAAGACAGTATATCGGACCGCAAAGGCCAACTGCAGAGAGCTTAGATAAAAGTATACTGTGGTTTACAATGTCGAAGGCCTTGCTACAATCAAAGTATATAACGTCAAGTTGACCTCTGTCGCACACAACCTTAGACGCAGCAGTCGCGAATGCCACAAGATTTGTCGTCGTTGAACGACCAGCGAAAAAACCGTGCTGGTTGGTAATTATCGTGCTTTGAAGTGAGAAAGACAGAGATCTGTGGATGACCTTCTCAAAGAGCTTAGAAAACGAGCAGAGTAAAGAAATAGGTCTGTAGTTAGAAGCGTCAGTCCGCTTGCCCGCCTTAAAAATCGGGACCACAACAGCAATTTTCCAAATACTCGGGAAAATGCCCGACTTCAGACAATTAATAAAGATAGCGCAAAGGACTGGTGTTAAAATGCAGCCGTAAGACTTGAGTATAGCTTGGGGATGCCGTCATGACCGGCAGATAGCGTCGGACGCATTGGTTTTATACAAGTTTCTACAGTAACCTCGTCTATCGCAATATTACTAACTGATAAAGTGTTCGTGCATGGAGGGTCTCATTAGGAAGTGCGCCAGTATCAACAGTGTAAACCGAACCAAAGACACCAGCGAAAACATTACATACATCAGTTGTAGAGCCTCCGTTCCCTTCCATGACAATAACATTTTCTCCTGCGCGATCGCCCCTGCGCGATTTAGCTCCTCTCCAAAATCTTTTAGGGTTTCGCTGTAGATCTGACTCTACTGCTTTGGTATCTGCCTGCTTATCACGCTTAATAATAATAACAATAATAATAATATCAATAATAATAATAATAATAATAATAATAATAATAATAATAATAATGATGGTCATGATGATGGTGATGTCGACGACGACGACGACGACGACGATGTTGCTCCTGCTGATGATCATAATAATCATGTTTATTTTTGCTATCATTTCCAGACTAAGATACTGACGAGGATAAAGAAGGTAGAAAAAGAAAAGAAAGAAAAGTGACCTCGTTCGTAGGCGAGCACGCCAAATACACACAGAGACACGCGCACACACAGAGACACCCAAATTCACGATGTTTTGCTAAGAAACTAGTTTCAGTTTCTGCAGCGAGTTCGCACCATTAACGTCGTCTGGTGGGCCGTTGAAAATCGAAGGTACGTACATAGAAGTTGCGGACCTTCTTCCCGTATTTCATCGCAACAAAAGGTATCTAATATCGTCCTGTGCGTGTCAGGGATCTAGTGAAAGCATGGGTATCTTAAAGTTATCGCTTAAGAATTACTTGAAGACCACTGTCAGAACAGAGCCTTCAATAATGACGAAGCTTAGTTGGCGAGTTTTTCTTCTTCGGTTTGCAAGCTGGTTCAGAGCCAATGTTTCTAAAAATGATTCTTAAAAATCCTCTCAAAATTGAATCTATTTTGCTTTGTATTAGACTCCAAAACTACGTCTTAAACGTGTTATTCCATAACTTAAAATTCCGTATGCTAACGCTAGAGCTGTTGTCTTTTTGATAGAACTAGGTTTTAAGGATTGTGTATTGCTCAACAAACAAGACATAGTCTGTAGTCTTCTTCAAAGCTGCGAGAAATGCGTATTCCAAGACATATCACTGCCAAATCCTATACTAAGATATTTAACCTTGTCAGCCTAAGAGACAGGACAGCAATTGCAAGAAATACAGACAGACGTATGCATGAAAAATGACTGGTTGTGCGTCCGAAGTTTAAAGGGGTAGGGAAACGAAATTCCAGAGCTCATTTTCTAGCTTGAATGTGTCGCATGTTGCACCCTAACCTCAAAAACAGCAGTCCTCCGTTGAAAGGCACAAGAAAACTAATTTTAAAGCTAAATAAACGATCTTTCAATGTGCACCTGGTGGATGCATGCGGGGCCTATTTGGGAGGTGATCTAGCAACGTTGGGGAACTTGCTACGTAGTCGTGACGTAGCAGATTCCTTCGGAGCAGAGCCACTCTGCTCCGAAGGAATCCGAAGGATTTCAACATTTTCCTTCTTAGCTTTCCTCCTCAACTCACAAATCGCGCATTGAACCAAACAGTCCAAGAAGACGGAAAGGGTGGACTCCCCTCTTTCTCGGACCCTCGTTTATGCACCCGGATACAGCCATTCTCCCCTAGTCGCTCAAAACTCGGACAAAAGTTGCTTTCCCCACACCGTTCAGCCCTAAGCTGACAGTGCTGAGGAAGCTACGTGCTCCTTGGGCCAGCCACACGCTCGTCACCCCACGGGCACTTCGAACGGCTCGGTTGTAACAACGCCACCAAGGGCAAAGCTCATAATCCCGCCAGCCTTCTTACGTCACGAATGCGGGGAATCTTTCTGTTTTTGTTTGCGCCGGATATCCCATGACGCATCGCGCTCTCCGTTCGCTTCTCTTCAAGCGCTTGCTCAAGTGCACCGTTTGGAACGAAAAATAGAGCCAGTCGTTCAAAATACAAACGTGCGATTATCATTTACGGTTATTATCCGTCATGCTTGACTCATTTCCGAACGAAATTTGAATATTTCAACTTTTGTTTCCGTACCCTTTAAAGTGATGATGAAAGCAGGCAAGCTTGGTTTTAGACACCTTTATTGTAAAACAATAAGCTTCAAACTAGTTGTGTAAGCGGCTAGTGTCGTTCTGAAGCTAAGTAATTGCAGCAGCTGGATCAGGGTAGACCGAAGTAAAAACCGTGCCATCCGCGTATTGGAAAGGTGTGGAGACTGCTTTGGACATGTCGTTAACAAAGATGTTGAAAAGATAAATAGGTGGCGACAAAACAGATCCTGTCGGAAGCCTTTAAGTCAACTTGGGAGCTTCGGGTATTGGCTATACAACCTACTTGTGTGCGATCACTTAAAAAAAAGAAAATGCAGTAAAAAAAGGTCAGCGGAATTCAATCTTGTGGTCTTTTTTCAGTAGAATGCTGTAATAATAATGATAGTGCTTATTTCAACAAAAGATGATGGTGGCGACCAGGAAAAATAAAACTATGAGGTACAGATTGACGGGTTCCTGATTACCTACACCAGCAGCAACAAAGTGAGGAAATAATACAGCAATAAAAAGAAAAACACAAATGTACAGAAAATGATTGCTATCACAACATTATAAGCACAAGACTTTAGATTATTACAATGTCGACATATTGAATTTGTTCATCGGTGATGTGACACGAAGTGGTGGCGTCATTTTTCCTGCTAAACCTAGCGGGGAAACTGAATAGGTGTTGAGGTCACGTGACGCCAACTTCTCCGCTCAATTAAGCGGAGAAACTTTTCCGCTAAGTTTGGCAGGAAATCTTCCCACTAAATTTAGCGGAATCACTTCCTCGCTAAATTTAGCGGAAATACTTTCCCACTAAATTTAATGGAAAAATTTTGCCGCTATATTTAGCGGGAAAATTTCCTCGCTAACGTTAGCGGGGAAACGTCCCATAATGCAACGCGTGGTTACGCCGACGCCGACGCCGCTCAACCCGGAAACAAACGCCTAAAAGCTGGTCTCTAGAACAAAATTTTTATAGGAGACACAGTTGGTTTAGAAGCATTCTTTCAATTCGTAAGTTTTCAGGTTCGGAGCATGATTTCGAAAACGGCGGTGATCCCGGAACGAACTATGCAGGCAGATGCTCCAGCCAATACCACCTTAGAAGACATGGCTGCCGAATGACGTCACTGTTATTTAATCCCCGACTCCGCCCCCAAGTGGCATATACGCTAAAGCTCGGCGAGCGACGCCGCAAAGCGTCAGACGCGTGCGTCTTGGCGCCACCGCGTGCTAGCGTCGCGCTCATTGTGTGACGCTGCGAGAGCGCCGCGCTGGCGGCGACGCTGACACAACCTAGCCGTCGCTGCTGCGTGGATACATCACTGATGACATCATGGTGAGAAAGGAGCCGGCCCTGTCTTCTAAGAGGTATGGCTTCGGCGCACACTACCCCCGACACTATTGAGTGTTTACGGCGACAGCCCGTATTGGCGAGGTTTAGCGGCGGATTCCCCGGGTTGTTTTGTTCGTGTCGGATCGTCGGGGCACGTGACGTCGCGGTGTGATGTGAGGTCAGGTGACCGCGTCACGCGTTTTCACACTGTCACGTAACACCGCGACGTGTATAGCGGCAGATATTTCACGCTGAAATTTAGCGGGACAATAATGCCCGTGTGATTGCGACTGTGTGTAGTTTGTGTGAAGCGGTAAAGAGCAGAGTGCGCGGCGCCTCGGACGTCGCTGGAGTTCACTGCGAATACGGCGAGAACGATTTTTAACGAAATGCAAACAGCAACTGAGTAAATAGCGAACAGCAGGAAGGAGGACGAAGAGACAGGACTCTGCTGTTTTGCTATTTACGCAAGATGGACAACAACTAGCCGCCAGCAGTTGTTGAACCAATCTTCTTTTAAATGCGCGATTCTCTGTAATAAGCTGTTATTTCCTGTTTAAATCGTAAATTTATTACTTTCGTGTACGCCACGTTGCCATATGGGGGGAAAGGGTCCTCGTCAATCTGCACTAGAGAGACTGAATTGTAAAAAGGGTCCAACTGAAACCGTGGGGGAGCGTTTGTAATCTATTGGCGGACGCTTCCCTCGGAGATTGGTCTCAATTGCGCATGCGCTGTGATGTCGCTTCGCGATGAGGAAAGCGGCCGTAAAGTCTGAGACGCTTGCGGACGACCAACGTTTTCGGCACCTCCTCGCAGCCCGTATTGCAAAACGAGGCCCATAAACCACGTGACCTCATTCGAGCAGTCGGAAACTCTCTGTAATCTACGCTCTGTGCGCTGCACTACTGTAGGTTTTGAGGCGAACGGCCTTACTTGTTCCATCAGGCAAAAAGCCGTCGGCGTTGTCCCCGAAAGATGGGCATTAAAACTACGTCATCAAGCACGCGCTTCAGAAATAAAACACAAAGAAAGGAAAAGCCACGCGGATGCTTCGTCAAGGTACAGTGTTCTAGAGCATTGTAGTGGCAAGAGCGGCGGCCACCGCGTGAAGAATTTGCGCGTAGACGACACCATAGCGCTGCTGTTCTGTGCCCTAGGAACTGTGGCAAGAGGCTTGAATAAAGAAGAACGAGGCGCGGGCGACACACGCGCTTCATGTCTAGAGCCCAGCGGACATGGCCTCGTCTCGTCCCTCCTAGATATTGCTACAGGAACGTTCCCCTGTCAGCCTCGTTGTCGGCGCTGCTCGGCGTGTACTATTCTGGTTCGACTGGAGCTTTTCGCGACGCAGAACAAGTGCTAATGTGAAAAAAGTATAGGTTTTCCTTTCCACTAATACCTGTAGACTGTGTGCTATCCCCTACTTTTATTATTCGCGTGTTTTTGATGGAGATCATTTGATTAATATCGACCCCGTCCCGCCTTCCCAGTATTGACAGGTCGTTCATCAACGCTATCACTTGGGCTGTACGCTTAATAGCTGAAAAAAGAAACCACACGATACTGATATAACAAGAAAATATAGACAAATAAATCGCAATAAATCTCTGACTTTTTTAATGGTGAGAGGAACAATAAACTGGTGTAGTGTTTTTTGTCATCGTGTTGCTGATGCGGGGACCAGCGTTGCGTAAGGTGCAAGGTGGAGCGCGTTTGGGAACGGCCAAGGTGCCACTGCAACTGGCGAACATATAACAAATTGGTTTTGTGGAAGGCAGTCTATGAAGAAAAATACCTCGATTGGGAGTACATGAAGCATTAAAATACGATACGAACACACACTTCAACAACCCCTAATATGAAAAAAATATTATTCTCAACTCACTGCTTTATGACTTCTCAAAAGTAGTAATACACTTCATCGACATACAAAGCAAGCTCATGACAGATATCCAGCAACATAGTACGCAAAAACACTACAAAATAGTCATAATATATTGCGGCATAGAATCCTAACCTCTTCGCCATTGACGATGTGCACATAGTCCCGAAGGATAAGGCGCGGTTCAAAATGTCTCTCGCACACCGCTGATGTCTCGGGGATGCGTTTATCTTCTCGATTAAGACTTTTTTTTCCCCACTGTAGTCTGCGCGACTTCTCCTTTGGCGCACGAAACAGCGACGGCTTACAAGCGCTGGTGGCTGCCCTTGTTGACCGGTTAGCCCGACTTGCATCCCGGCGCGAAGCAGTGTGTGCGTCCGTCTTTTTCCTTGCGTTTATGACCGAGACGGCAACGGAACGGGGAAGACGTCCCACCACTAGACCACAAAGAAAAGTGCTACGGTGCTACGTATAGGAGAACCGTACCGCCTCAGCTTCGTCGTCTTCTTCGCTCATCGAACATCTGCCATCTGCCACAAATTCTCCTAGGGCACAGAACTCCAGCGCCACTCGCGGCATCTACGTTGACCGTCTTCACGAGGCCCATTGTAAGCGGGCGCCGCTCTTGCCACTACACCCTCAAGAACACTGTAGTCAAGGTAGCCGTCAGGGGCACTCAAGGTCAAAGCGGACGTGCCTCAGAAATAAAACACAAAGAAAAGCGCAGCAACACAGATGCTTCGTCATGGAAGCCGTCGTGAGGCCGGCAGATTTTGCCGCGCCTGCGCAGTGGAAGAGCGTGATGTCACCGCCAGGGCGCCTTGTGAAAAAGGAAGACGTGAAGCGCTGCTTGTAGGAATACGCTGCGTGTATGAATGCTTTCGTATTCCTACACGTAAACAATCTTAAGTGTCTTTTGCGAGTTTTTTTTCTTTTGTATTCACTCAATACTGCCATCGTGGACCCTGGGAGTGCATCAATTGAATCGAGTTGAATTGAATTTTCGATCAGGCAGTTCCAGGGTCGTCAGTTTACCGTGGTGCGAGTTATAGTGCTCTATTACTGACTGCGCATTGTCATTCTATAAGTATTTTCATTCCTCGAAGATTTACCATACCCTCATCATGACGGCTTAACGGAAAGGGGCTCTTTGAAACTTGACGCTCAAACCCGCCATTTTCCCGACGCCCCTATTCGAACACCTATTCGTCTTGAATACGGTTCTTAAATTGAGCCAGTCCAATATCTGACTCTATATCTAGCCATAAAAAGTATCCTATGGCGCCAAGATAAACTTTTCCGAACTTCGGGAAACGACTATGGGAAAAGCGGAATCCCCACGACGGCGCCACCCCAGAAAATTGCTCGAAAAATGCGGATGCATTCAATCCTTATTTCAAAATATAATGTTTTTTTTTATGCGTGTGCGTTTTGGGAGGGGACGGGGGGGGGAACTTCTTGGATGCACTTTTGACTTGTAGATTTGTTTTTGTCGTGAGGTTTTGTATTGGATTTCCAAAGAATTTTCCAATATATTTGAGGTAATACAGAGATCTGTCATAATATTAGATTGTCGTATTTTTTATTCACGCAACGCGGGCCTCTCGCACAGATACTTCGTAAGTAACTTTTCTTTAAAATATTGGCTGGCAGTTGTCTTTTTATGAAACGTGTAGCAAGCCACATTGAGTGCACATCTGCGTTATTTCAAAATAGCTGCGAATAACTTCGATATTTTCCTCGCGTAGTTTTTTGAAACATATTATTTTTCTTCTTTTTGTTTCAGATTGAACATCCTCCGATGATAAAAACCAGGTTCTCTCTGCGAGATTTTGGCATACTATTTTTTGTAACAAAATCTTATCTGCTCTCATTTAGCTTCTACTTGTTGGCAATGTCTATTAAAGCATTTTTCGAGCATTTCATTTCAAACAAAGACCCATACAAAATGTTCACTTGGCGAGAGATTTGTTTTGATAAAATCAACTAGAAATACAGTGCTTCCGCTGCAAACTTTCACGTTACTACCGTCGTCTTGTAGAAATCGATCTATCGCTAAATATATATTATAATTTACGCACCAAGCTTCACAACTGAAGTTTGCTTCTTCGACGATAGATTTCCGTGTCCAAGCTTTAATTTGTATTTTCGTTTAGGGCCCATATTAACTCTAATTCGCTAATATTTTCGAACTGGCCAGAGATACTAACTCGAGGCAAATTTGAAGCCAAACTTTGATATCAGTCGGTGTGTACAGAAATACATCATGCAAAAAATATCACTCGCGATGACCTGTGTATCCCTCGTTTCAATCAATCCAAGTCCGACAGCATCCCAAAAGCTACAATCGGATCACCAAAAACAGCGCCAAAAGCGCCTCGTCACGGCTTTCGTTGTCTTCATGCGTTTCTTATCTACGACTAAACCAATCCCGCGCTTTTGTCTGCGCGTGATTGGTTTAGCCCTTGGATTGGATTGGATTGGCTTCATGAGATAAGAATCATGAGATCATAGCGTAGGCTGTGGTAGGAACTAATCTGAAACAATCTCTCCAAAACAACCATTTCTCTCTCTCTTTCTTTTTCTGTCCCTCTTTCTCTCGAGAATCGAAACTTATAGACGTGCTTCAAATTGCAATTTAAAATTCTGATGATTACTTAATTCATTCTAATTGTGAGTGAGGAAGAAGTACGTGGAGCTTGAGGCTATATAGCCATCTTAAAACTCTGCACATCAGCTCATTACGTTTTCGCATCACAAAATGTGTTTTTAATTTTTTTTTTGCGAGCATAGATTTGTAAAGTAGCCTACCACCACCTAAATCTTTCACATGTTCACGCACGTACATATATGTTTAAATATCATTTTTTCCCTCGTACCACTGATATATGGAATTTGTTGCCCGGTAATGTCCGTTTATTACCATTGCGCGGGTTTGTTTCTGCAAATGATAATTTTTGATGATGTTCCGCAATAATTAGGGATCCTTTTTTTGGTCTCATGTATTGCTTCATTTTGTTA